>CAWVNZ010000732.1:0-149383 GCA_963930735.1 Dioctria linearis
GCCTTTTCTATAGTAAATTTTGCAAAAAAAATAATTTTTTACTGTCGCAAATTTTAAATATCCCAGGGATTGCCTTTTCTATAGTAAATTTCTCACAAATTAATTTTTTACTGTCGCAAATTTCAAATCCGCCAGGATTGCCTTTTCTATAGTAAATTATTCAAAAAATAATTTTCTACTGTCGCAAATTTTAATTACGCCAGGGATTGCCTTTTCTATAGTAAATTATTCAAAAAATAATTTTTTACTGTCGAAAATTTTAAATATCCCAGGGATTGCCTTTTCTATAGTAAATAATTCAAAAAATAATTTTATACTGTCGCAAATTTTAATTACGGCAGGGATTGCCTTTTCTATAGTAAATTATTCAAAAAATAATTTTATACTGTCGCAAATTTTAATTACGCCAGGGATTGCCTTTTCTATAGTAAATTATTCAAAAAATAATTTTTTATTATCGCAAATTTCAAATCCGCCAGGGATTGCCTTTTCTATAGTAAATTATTCAAAAAATAATTTTCTACTGTCGCAAATTTTAATTACGCCAGGGATTGACTTTTCTATAGTAAATTTTGCAAAAAAATAATTTTCTACTGTCGCAAATTTTAAATATCCCAGGGATTGCCTTTTCTATAGTAAATTTCTCACAAATTAATTTTTTACTGTCGCAAATTTTAATTGCGCCAGGGATTGCCTTTTCTATAGTAAATTATTCAAAAAATAATTTTTTACTGTCGCAAATTTTAATTACGCCAGGGATTGCCTTTTCTATAGTAAATTATTCAAAAAATAATTTCAACTGTCGCAAATTTCAAATCCGCCAGGGATTGCCTTTTCTATAGTAAATTATTCAAAATATAATTTTCTGCTGTCGCAAATTTTAATTGCGCCAGGGATTGCCTTTTCTATAGTAAATTTGCAAAAAAAATAATTTTTTACTGTCGCAAATTTTAAATATCCCAGGGCTTGCCTTTTCTATAGTAAATTTTGCAAAAAAATAATTTTCAACTGTCGCAAATTTTAATTACGCCAGGGATTGCCTTTTCTATAGTAAATTTTGCAAAAAAAAAATTTTCTACTGTCGCAAATTTTAATTACGCCAGGGATTGCCTTTTCTATAGTAAATTATTCAAAAAATATTTTTTTACTATCGCAAATTTTAATTGCGCCAGGGATTGCCATTTCTATAGTAAATTATTCAAAATATTAATTTTTTACTGTCGCAAATTTTAATTACGCCAGGGATTGCCTTTTCTATAGTAAATTATTCAAAAAATAATTTTTTACTGTCGCAAATTTTAATTACGCCAGGGATTGCCTTTTCTATAGTAAATATTGAAAAAAAATAATTTTTTACTGTCGCAAATTTTAAATATCCCAGGGATTGCCTTTTCTATAGTAAATTTCTCACAAATTAATTTTTTACTGTCGCAAATTTCAAATCCGCCAGGGATTGCCTTTTCTATAGTAAATTATTCAAAAAATAATTTTCTACTGTCGCAAATTTTAATTACGCCAGGGATTGCCTTTTATATAGTAAATTATTCAAAAAATAATTTTCAACTGTCGCAAATTTTAATTACGCCAGGGATTGCCTTTTCTATAGTAAATTATTCAAAAAATAATTTTTACTGTCGCAAATTTCAAATCTGCCAGGGATTGCCTTTTCTATAGTAAATTATTCAAAAAATAATTTTCTAATGTCGCAAATTTTAATTACGCCAGGGATTGCCTTTTCTATAGTAAATTATTCAAAAAATAATTTTATACTGTCGCAAATTTTAAGTGCGCCAGGGATTGCCTTTTCTATAGTAAATTATTCAAAAAATAATTTTCTACTGTCGCAAATTTTAATTACGCCAGGGATTGCCTTTTCTATAGTAAATTTTGCAAAAAAATAATTTTCTACTGTCGCAAATTTTAAATATCCCAGGGATTGCCTTTTCTATAGTAAATTTCTCACAAATTAATTTTTTACTGTCGCAAATTTTAATTGCGCCAGGGATTGCCTTTTCTATAGTAAATTATTCAAAAATAATTTTTTACTGTCGCAAATTTTAATTACGCCAGGGATTGCCTTTTCTATAGTAAATTATTCAAAAAATAATTTCAACTGTCGCAAATTTCAAATCCGCCAGGGATTGCCTTTTCTATAGTAAATTATTCAAAAAATAATTTTCTGCTGTCGCAAATTTTAATTGCGCCAGGGATTGCCTTTTCTATAGTAAATTTTGCAAAAAAAATAATTTTTTACTGTCGCAAATTTTAAATATCCCAGGGATTGCCTTTTCTATAGTAAATTTTGCAAAAAAATAATTTTCAACTGTCGCAAATTTTAATTACGCAAGGGATTGCCTTTTCTATAGTAAATTTTGCAAAAAAAAAATTTTCTACTGTCGCAAATTTTAATTACGCCAGGGATTGCCTTTTCTATAGTAAATTATTCAAAAAATATTTTTTTACTATCGCAAATTTTAATTGCGCCAGGGATTGCCTTTTCTATAGTAAATTATTCAAAATATTAATTTTTTACTGTCGCAAATTTTAATTACGCCAGGGATTGCCTTTTCTATAGTAAATTATTCAAAAAATAATTTTTTACTGTCGCAAATTTTAAATACGCCAGGGATTGCCTTTTCTATAGTAAATTTTGCAAAAAAATAATTTTTTACTGTCGCAAATTTTAAATATCCCAGGGATTGCCTTTTCTATAGTAAATTTCTCACAAATTAATTTTTTACTGTCGCAAATTTCAAATCCGCCAGGGATTGCCTTTTCTATAGTAAATTATTCAAAAAATAATTTTCTACTGTCGCAAATTTTAATTACGCCAAGGATTGCCTTTTCTATAGTAAATTATTCAAAAAATAATTTTCAACTGTCGCAAATTTTAATTACGCCAGGGATTGCCTTTTCTATAGTAAATTATTCAAAAAATAATTTTTTACTGTCGCAAATTTCAAATCCGCCGGGGATTGCCTTTTCTATAGTAAATTATTCAAAAAATAATTTTCTAATGTCGCAAATTTTAATTACGCCAGGGATTGCCTTTTCTATAGTAAATTATTCAAAAAATAATTTTATACTGTCGCAAATTTTAAGTGCGCCAGGGATTGCCTTTTCTATAGTAAATTATTCAAAAAATAATTTTTTACTGTCGCAAATTTTAAATACGCCAGGGATTGCCTTTTCTATAGTAAATTTTGCAAAAAATAATTTTTTACTGTCGCAAATTTTAAATATCCCAGGGATTGCCTTTTTTATAGTAAATTTCTCACAAATTAATTTTTTACTGTCGCAAATTTCAAATCCGCCAGGGATTGCCTTTTCTATAGTAAATTATTCAAAAAATAATTTTCTACTGTCGCAAATTTTAATTACGCCAGGGATTGCCTTTTCTACAGTAAATTATTCAAAAAATAATTTTCAACTGTCGGAAATTTTAATTACGCCAGGGATTGCCTTTTCTATAGTAAATTATTCAAAAAATAATTTTTTACTGTCGCAAATTTCAAATCCGCCAGGCACTGCCTTTTCTATAGTAAATTATTCAAAAAATAATTTTCTAATGTCGCAAATTTTAATTACGCCAGGGATTGCCTTTTCTATAGTAAATTATTCAAAAAATAATTTTTACTGTCGCAAATTTCAAATCAGCCAGGGATTGCCTTTTCTATAGTAAATTATTCAAAAAATAATTTTCAACTGTCGCAAATTTTAACTACGCCAGGGATTGCCTTTTCTATAGTAAATTATTCAAAAAATAATTTTTTACTGTCGCAGATTTTAAGTGCGCCAGGGATTGCCTTTTCTACAGTAAATTTCTCACAAAATAATTTTCTACTGTCGCAAATTTTAATTACGCCAGGGATTGCCTTTTCTATAGTAAATTATTCAAAAAATAATTTTCAACTGTCGCAAATTTCAAATCCGCCAGGGATTGCCTTTTCTATAGTTAATTATTCAAAAAATAATTTTCTACTGTCGCAAATTTTAATTACGCCAGGGATTGCCTTTTCTATAGTAAATTTTGCAAAAAATAATTTTTTACTGTCGCAAATTTTAAATATCCCAGGGATTACCTTTTCTATAGGAAATTTCTCACAAATTAATTTTTTATTGTCACAAATTTTAAATACGCCAGGGATTGCCTTTTCTATAGTAAATTATTCAAAAAATAATTTTTTACTTTCGCAAATTTAAATACGCCAGGGATTGCCTTTTCTATAGTAAATTTTGCAAAAAAATAATTTTTTACTGTCGCAAATTTTAAATATCCCAGGGATTGCCTTTTCTATAGTAAATTTCTCACAAATTATTTTTTTACTGTCGCAAATTTCAAATCCGCCAGGGATTGCCTTTTCTATAGTAAATTATTCAAAAAATAATTTTCTACTCTCGCAAATTTTAATTACGCCAGGGATGGCCTTTTCTATAGTAAATTATTCAAAAAATAATTTTTTACTGTCGAAAATTTTAAATATCCCAGGGATTGCCTTTTCTATAGTAAATTATTCAAAAAATAATTTTATACTGTCGCAAATTTTAATTACGGCAGGGATTGCCTTTTCTATAGTAAATTATTCAAAAAATAATTTTATACTGTCGCAAATTTTAATTACGCCAGGGATTGCCTTTTCTATAGTAAATTATTCAAAAAATAATTTTTTACTATCGCAAATTTCAAATCCGCCAGGGATTGCCTTTTCTATAGTAAATTATTCAAAAAATAATTTTCAACTGTCGCAATTTTAATTACGCCAGGGATTGCCTTTTCTATAGTAAATTTTGCAAAAAAATAATTTTTTACTGTCGCAAATTTTAAATATCCCAGGGATTGCCTTTTCTATAGTAAATTATTCAAAAAATAATTTTTTACTGTCGCAAATTTTAAATACGCCAGGGATTGCCTTTTCTATAGTAAATTATTCAAAAAATAATTTTCTACTGTCGCAAATTTTAAATACGCCAGGGATTGCCTTTTCTACAGTAAATTTTTCAAATATTAATTTTTTACTGTCGCAAATTTTAAATACGCCAGGGATTGCCTTTTCTATAGTAAATTATTCAAAAAATAATTTTTTACTGTCGCAAATTTCAAATCCGCCAGGGATTGCCTTTTCTATAGTAAATTATTCAAAAAATAATTTTCTACTGTCGCAAATTTTAATTACGCCAGGGATTGCCTTTTCTATAGTAAATTATTCAAAAAATAATTTTCTACTGTCGCAAATTTTAATTGCGCCAGGGATTGCCTTTTCTATAGTAAATTATTCAAAAAATATTTTTTTACTGTCGCAAATTTTAATTACGCCAGGGATTGCCTTTTCTATAGTAAATTATTCAAAAAATAATTTTCTACTGTCGCAAATTTTAATTACGCCAGGGATTGCCTTTTCTATAGTAAATTATTCAAAAAATAATTTTCTACTGTCGCAAATTGTAATTGCGCCAGGGATTGCCTGTTCTATAGTAAATTATTCAAAAAATAATTTTCTACTGTCGCAAATTTTAATTACGCCAGGGATTGCCTTTTCTATAGTAAACTATTCAAAAAATAATTTTTTACTGTCGGAAATTTCAAATCCGCCAGGGATTGCCTTTTCTATAGTAAATTATTCAAAAAATAATTTTCTATTGTCGCAAATTTTAATTACGCCAGGGATTGCCCTTTTCTATAGTAAACTATTCAAAAAATAATTTTATACTGTCGCAAATTTTAAATACGCCAGGGATTGCCTTTTCTATAGTAAATTATTCAAAAAATAATTTTTTACTATCGCAAATTTTAATTACGCCAGGGATTGCCTTTTCTATAGTAAGTTTTGCAAAAAAATAATTTTTTACTGTCGCAAATTTTAAATATCCCAGGGATTGCCTTTTTTATAGTAAATTTCTCACAAAATAATTTTCTACTGTCGCAAATTTTAAATATCCCAGGGATTGCCTTTTCTATATTAAATTATTCAAAAAATAATTTTATACTGTCGCAAATTTCAAATCCGCCAGGGATTGCCTTTTCTATAGTAAATTATTGAAAAAATAATTTTCAACTGTCGCAAATTTTAATTACGCCAGGGATTGCCTTTTCTATAGTAAATTATTCAAAAAATAATTTTTTACTGTCGCAAATTGTAATTGCGCCAGGGATTGCCTTTTCTATAGTAAATTATTCAAAAAATAATTTCTTACTGTCGCAAAATTTAAATACGCCAGGGATTGCCTTTTCTATAGTAAATTATTCAAAAAATAATTTTCTACTGTCGCAAATTTTAATTGCTCCAGGGATTGCCTTTTCTATAGTAAATTATTCAAAAAATAATTTTTTATTGTCGCAAATTTTAAATACGCCAGGGATTGCGTTTTATATAGTAAATTATTCAAAAAATAATTTTTTTACTATCGCAAATTTCAAATCCGCCAGGGATTAGCTTTTCTATAGTAAATTATTCAAAAAATAATTTTCTACTGTCGCAAATTTTAATTACGCCAGGGATTGCCTTTTCTATAGTAAATTTTGCAAAAAAATAATTTTCTACTGTCGCAAATTTTAAATATCCCAGGGATTGCCTCTTCTATAGTAAATTATTCAAAAAATAATTTTATACTGTCGCAAATTTTAATTACGCCAGGGATTGCCTTTTCTATAGTAAATTATTCAAAAAATAATTTTTTACTATCGCGAATTTCAAATCCGCCAGGGATTGCCTTTTCTATAGTAAATTATTCAAAAAATAATTTTTTACTGTCGCAAATTTTAATTACGCCAGGGATTGCCTTTTCTATAGTAAATTATTCAAAAAATAATTTTCAACTGTCGAAAATTTCAAATCCGCCAGGGATTGCCTTTTCTATAGTAAAATTATTCAAAAAATAATTTTCTACTGTCGCAAATTTTAATTGCGCCAGGATTGCCTTTTTTATAGTAAATTATTCAAAAAATAATTTTTTACTGTCGCAAATTTTAATTACGCCAGGGATTGCCTTTTCTATAGTAAATTATTCAAAAAATAATTTTTTACTGTCGCAAATTTTAATTACGCCAGGATTGCCTTTTCTATAGTAAATTATTCAAAAAATAATTTTCAACTGTCGCAAATTTTAATTACGCCAGGGATTGCCTTTTCTATAGTAAATTTTGCAAAAAAATAATTTTTCACTGTCGCAAATTTTAAATATCCCAGGGATTGACTTTTCTATAGTAAATTATTCAAAAAATAATTTCTTACTGTCGCAAATTTTAAATCCGCCAGGGATTGCCTTTTCTATAGTAAATTATTCAAAAAATAATTTTTTACTGTCGCAAATTTTAAGTGCGCCAGGGATTGCCTTTTCTACAGTAAATTTCTCACAAAATAATTTTCTACTGTCGCAAATTTTAATTACGCCAGGGATTGACTTTTCTATAGTAAATTATTCAAAAAATAATTTTTTTACTGTCGCAAATTTTAAATATTCCAGGGATTGCCTTTTCTACAGTAAATTTTTCAAAAAATAATTTTTTACTGTCGCAAATTTTAAGTACGCCAGGGATTGCCTTTTCTATAGTAAATTATGCAAAAAATAATTTTCAACTGTCGCAAATTTTAATTACGCCAGGGATTGCCTTTTCTATAGTAAATTATTCAAAAAATAATTTTATACTGTCGCAAATTTTAATTGCGCCAGGGATTGCCTTTTCTACAGTAAATTATTCAAAAAATAATTTTCTACTGTCGCAAATTTTAATTACGCCAGGGATTGCCTTTTCTATAGTACATTATTCAAAAAATAATTTTTTACTATCGCAAATTTCAAATCCGCCTGGGATTGCCTTTTCTATAGTAAATTATTCAAAAAAATAATTTTTTACTGTCGCAAATTTTAATTACGCCAGGGATTGCCTTTTCTATAGTAAATTATTTAAAAAATAATTTTCAACTGTCGCAAATTTCAAATTCGCCAGGGATTGCCTTTTCTATAGTAAATTATTCAAAAAATAATTTTCTACTGTCGCAAATTTTAATTGCGCCAGGGATTGCCTTTTCTATAGTAAATTATTCAAAAAATAATTTTTTACTGTCGCAAATTTTAAATACGCCAGGGATTGCCTTTTCTATAGTAAATTATTCAAAAAATTATTTTCTACTGTCGCAAATTTTAATTGCGCCAGGGATTGCCTTTTCTATAGTAAATTATTCAAAAAATAATTTTTTACTGTCGCAAATTTTAAATACGCCAGGGATTGCCTTTTCTATAGTAAATTATTCAAAAATAATTTTTTACTATCGCAAATTTCAAATCCGCCAGGGATTGCCTTTTCTATAGTAAATTATTCAAAAAAAAATTTTCTACTGTCGCAAATTTTAATTACGCCAGGGATTGCCTTTTCTATAGTAAAGTTTGCAAAAAAATAATTTTCTACTGTCGCAAATTTTAAATATCCCAGGATTGCCTTTTCTATAGTAAATTATTCAAAAAATAATTTTATACTGTCGCAAATTTTAATTACGCCAGGGATTGCCTTTTTTATAGTAAATTATTCAAAAAATAATTTTTTACTATCGCAAATTTCAAATCCGCCAGGGATTGCCTTTTCTATAGTAAATTATTCAAAAAATAATTTTTTACTGTCGCAAATTTTAATTTCGCCAGGGATTGCCTCTTCTATAGTAAATTATTCAAAAATAATTTTCAACTGTCGCAAATTTCAAATCCGCCAGGGATTGCCTTTTCTATAGTAAATTATTCAAAAAATAATTTTTTACTATCGCAAATTTCAAATCCGCCAGGGATTGCCTTTTCTATAGTAAATTATTCAAAAAATAATTTTTTACTGTCGCAAATTTTAATTTCGCCAGGGATTGCCTCTTCTATAGTAAATTATTCAAAAATAATTTTCAACTGTCGCAAATTTCAAATCCGCCAGGGATTGCCTTTTCTATAGTAAATTATTCAAAAAATAATTTTCTACTGTCGCAAGTTTTAATTGCGCCAGGGATTGCCTTTTTCTATAGTAAATTATTCAAAAAATAATTTTTTACTATCGCAAATTTCAAATCCGCCAGGGATTGCCTTTTCTATAGTAAATTATTCAAAAAATAATTTTTTACTGTCGCAAATTTTAATTTCGCCAGGGATTGCCACTTCTATAGTAAATTATTCAAAAAATAATTTTCAACTGTCGCAAATTTCAAATCCGCCAGGGATTGCCTTTTCTATAGTAAATTATTCAAAAAATAATTTTCTACTGTCGCAAGTTTAATTGCGCCAGGGATTGCCTTTTCTATAGTAAATTATTCAAAAAATAATTTTTTACTGTCGCAAATTTTAATTACGCCAGGGATTGCCTTTTCTATAGTAAATTATTCAAAAAATAATTTTCAACTGTCGCAAATTTTAATTACGCCAGGGATTGCCTTTTCTATAGTAAATTTTGCAAAAAAATAATTTTTTACTGTCGCAAATTTTAAATATCCAGGGATTGCCTTTTCTATAGTAAATTATTCAAAAAATAATTGTTTACTGTCGCAAATTTAAAATACGCCAGGGATTGCCTTTTCTATAGTAAATTATTCAAAAAATAATTTTTTACTGTCGCAAATTTTAATTACGCCAGGGATTGCCTTTTCTATAGTAAATATTGAAAAAAAATAATTTTTTACTGTCGCAAATTTTAAATATCCCAGGGATTGCCTTTTCTATAGTAAATTTCTCACAAATTAATTTTTTACTGTCGCAAATTTCAAATCCGCCAGGGATTGCCTTTTCTATAGTAAATTATTCAAAAAATAATTTTCTACTGTCGCAAATTTTAATTACGCCAGGGATTGCCTTTTATATAGTAAATTATTCAAAAAATAATTTTCAACTGTCGCAAATTTTAATTACGCCAGGGGATTGCCTTTTCTATAGTAAATTATTCAAAAAATAATTTTTTACTGTCGCAAATTTCAAATCTGCCAGGGATTGCCTTTTCTATAGTAAATTATTCAAAAAATAATTTTCTAATGTCGCAAATTTTAATTACGCCAGGGATTGCCTTTCCTATAGTAAATTATTCAAAAAATAATTTTATACTGTCGCAAATTTTAAGTGCGCCAGGGATTGCCTTTTCTATAGTAAATTATTCAAAAAATAATTTTCTACTGTCGCAAATTTTAATTACGCCAGGGATTGCCTTTTCTATAGTAAATTTTGCAAAAAAATAATTTTCTACTGTCGCAAATTTTAAATATCCCAGGGATTGCCTTTTCTATAGTAAATTTCTCACAAATTAATTTTTTACTGTCGCAAATTTTAATT
The DNA here is from genome assembly GCA_963930735.1 of Dioctria linearis. NCBI lineage: Eukaryota > Metazoa > Arthropoda > Insecta > Diptera > Asilidae > Dioctria > Dioctria linearis. The sequence continues at coordinate 10,285 of CAWVNZ010000732.1, forward strand.
GCGCCAGGGATTGCCTTTTCTATAGTAAATTATTCAAAAAATAATTTTTTACTGTCGCAAATTTTAATTACGCCAGGGATTGCCTTTTCTATAGTAAATTATTCAAAAAATAATTTCAACTGTCGCAAATTTTCAAATCCGCCAGGGATTGCCTTTTCTATAGTAAATTATTCAAAAAATAATTTTCTGCTGTCGCAAATTTTAATTGCGCCAGGGATTGCCTTTTCTATAGTAAATTTTGCAAAAAAAATAATTTTTTACTGTCGCAAATTTTAAATATCCCAGGGATTGCCTTTTCTATAGTAAATTTTGCAAAAAAATAATTTTCAACTGTCGCAAATTTTAATTACGCCAGGGATTGCCTTTTCTATAGTAAATTTTGCAAAAAAAAAATTTTCTACTGTCGCAAATTTTAATTACGCCAGGGATTGCCTTTTCTATAGTAAATTATTCAAAAAATATTTTTTTACTATCGCAAATTTTAATTGCGCCAGGGATTGCCTTTTCTATAGTAAATTATTCAAAATATTAATTTTTTACTGTCGCAAATTTTAATTACGCCAGGGATTGCCTTTTCTATAGTAAATTATTCAAAAAATAATTTTTTACTGTCGCAAATTTTAAATACGCCAGGGATTGCCTTTTCTATAGTAAATTTTGCAAAAAAATAATTTTTTACTGTCGCAAATTTTAAATATCCCAGGGATTGCCTTTTCTATAGTAAATTTCTCACAAATTAATTTTTTACTGTCGCAAATTTCAAATCCGCCAGGGATTGCCTTTTCTATAGTAAATTATTCAAAAAATAATTTTCTACTGTCGCAAATTTTAATTACGCCAAGGATTGCCTTTTCTATAGTAAATTATTCAAAAAATAATTTTCAATTGTCGCAAATTTTAATTACGCCAGGGATTGCCTTTTCTATAGTAAATTATTCAAAAAATAATTTTTTACTGTCGCAAATTTCAAATCCGCCGGGGATTGCCTTTTCTATAGTAAATTATTCAAAAAATAATTTTCTAATGTCGCAAATTTTAATTACGCCAGGGATTGCCTTTTCTATAGTAAATTATTCAAAAAATAATTTTATACTGTCGCAAATTTTAAGTGCGCCAGGGATTGCCTTTTCTATAGTAAATTATTCAAAAAATAATTTTTTACTGTCGCAAATTTTAAATACGCCAGGGATTGCCTTTTCTATAGTAAATTTTGCAAAAAAATAATTTTTTACTGTCGCAAATTTTAAATATCCCAGGGATTGCCTTTTTTATAGTAAATTTCTCACAAATTAATTTTTTACTGTCGCAAATTTCAAATCCGCCAGGGATTGCCTTTTCTATAGTAAATTATTCAAAAAATAATTTTCTACTGTCGCAAATTTTAATTACGCCAGGGATTGCCTTTTCTACAGTAAATTATTCAAAAAATAATTTTCAACTGTCGGAAATTTTAATTACGCCAGGGATTGCCTTTTCTATAGTAAATTATTCAAAAAATAATTTTTTACTGTCGCAAATTTCAAATCCGCCAGGCACTGCCTTTTCTATAGTAAATTATTCAAAAAATAATTTTCTAATGTCGCAAATTTTAATTACGCCAGGGATTGCCTTTTCTATAGTAAATTATTCAAAAAATAATTTTTTACTGTCGCAAATTTCAAATCAGCCAGGGATTGCCTTTTCTATAGTAAATTATTCAAAAAATAATTTTCTACTGTCGCAAATTTTAACTACGCCAGGGATTGCCTTTTCTATAGTAAATTATTCAAAAAATAATTTTTTACTGTCGCAGATTTTAAGTGCGCCAGGGATTGCCTTTTCTACAGTAAATTTCTCACAAAATAATTTTCTACTGTCGCAAATTTTAATTACGCCAGGGATTGCCTTTTCTATAGTAAATTATTCAAAAAATAATTTTCAACTGTCGCAAATTTCAAATCCGCCAGGGATTACCTTTTCTATAGTTAATTATTCAAAAAATAATTTTCTACTGTCGCAAATTTTAATTACGCCAGGGATTGCCTTTTCTATAGTAAATTTTGCAAAAAATAATTTTTTACTGTCGCAAATTTTAAATATCCCAGGGATTACCTTTTCTATAGGAAATTTCTCACAAATTAATTTTTTATTGTCGCAAATTTTAAATACGCCAGGGATTGCCTTTTCTATAGTAAATTATTCAAAAAATAATTTTTTACTTTCGCAAATTTTAAATACGCCAGGGATTGCCTTTTCTATAGTAAATTTTGCAAAAAAATAATTTTTTACTGTCGCAAATTTTAAATATCCCAGGGATTGCCTTTTCTATAGTAAATTTCTCACAAATTAATTTTTTACTCTCGCAAATTTCAAATCCGCCAGGGATTGCCTTTTCTATAGTAAATTATTCAAAAAATAATTTTCTACTCTCGCAAATTTTAATTACGCCAGGGATTGCCTTTTCTATAGTAAATTATTCAAAAAATAATTTTTTACTGTCGAAAATTTTAAATATCCCAGGGATTGCCTTTTCTATAGTAAATTATTCAAAAAATAATTTTATACTGTCGCAAATTTTAATTACGGCAGGGATTGCCTTTTCTATAGTAAATTATTCAAAAAATAATTTTATACTGTCGCAAATTTTAATTACGCCAGGGATTGCCTTTTCTATAGTAAATTATTCAAAAAATAATTTTTTACTATCGCAAATTTCAAATCCGCCAGGGATTGCCTTTTCTATAGTAAATTATTCAAAAAATAATTTTCAACTGTCGCAAATTTTAATTACGCCAGGGATTGCCTTTTCTATAGTAAATTTTGCAAAAAAATAATTTTTTACTGTCGCAAATTTTAAATATCCCAGGGATTGCCTTTTCTATAGTAAATTATTCAAAAAATAATTTTTTACTGTCGCAAATTTTAAATACGCCAGGGATTGCCTTTTCTATAGTAAATTATTCAAAAAATAATTTTCTACTGTCGCAAATTTTAAATACGCCAGGGATTGCCTTTTCTACAGTAAATTTTTCAAAATATTAATTTTTTACTGTCGCAAATTTTAAATACGCCAGGGATTGCCTTTTCTATAGTAAATTATTCAAAAAATAATTTTCTACTGTCGCAAATTTTAATTGCGCCAGGGATTGCCTTTTCTATAGTAAATTATTCAAAAAATATTTTTTTACTGTCGCAAATTTTAATTACGCCAGGGATTGCCTTTTCTATAGTAAATTATTCAAAAAATAATTTTCTACTGTCGCAAATTTTAATTACGCCAGGGATTGCCTTTTCTATAGTAAATTATTCAAAAAATAATTTTCTACTGTCGCAAATTGTAATTGCGCCAGGGATTGCCTGTTCTATAGTAAATTATTCAAAAAATAATTTTCTACTGTCGCAAATTTTAATTACGCCAGGGATTGCCTTTTCTATAGTAAACTATTCAAAAAATAATTTTTTACTGTCGGAAATTTCAAATCCGCCAGGGATTGCCTTTTCTATAGTAAATTATTCAAAAAATAATTTTCTATTGTCGCAAATTTTAATTACGCCAGGGATTGCCTTTTCTATAGTAAACTATTCAAAAAATAATTTTTTACTATCGCAAATTTCAAATCCGCCAGGGATTGCCTTTTCTATAGTAAATTATTCAAAAAATAATTTTCAACTGTCGCAAATTTTAATTACGCCAGGGATTGCCTTTTCTATAGTAAATTTTGCAAAAAAATAATTTTTTACTGTCGCAAATTTTAAATATCCCAGGGATTGCCTTTTCTATAGTAAATTATTCAAAAAATAATTTTTTACTGTCGCAAATTTTAAATACGCCAGGGATTGCCTTTTCTATAGTAAATTATTCAAAAAATAATTTTCTACTGTCGCAAATTTTAAATACGCCAGGGATTGCCTTTTCTACAGTAAATTTTTCAAAATATTAATTTTTTACTGTCGCAAATTTTAAATACGCCAGGGATTGCCTTTTCTATAGTAAATTATTCGAAAAATAATTTTTTACTGTCGCAAATTTCAAATCCGCCAGGGATTGCCTTTTCTATAGTAAATTATTCAAAAAATAATTTTATACTGTCGCAAATTTTAATTACGCCAGGGATTGCCTTTTCTATAGTAAATTATTCAAAAAATAATTTTTTACTATCGCAAATTTCAAATCCGCCAGGGAATGCCTTTTCTATAGTAAATTATTCAAAAAATAATTTTCAACTGTCGCAAATTTCAATTACGCCAGGGATTGCCTTTTCTATAGTAAATTTTGCAAAAAAATAATTTTTTACTGTCGCAAATTTTAAATATCCCAGGGATTGCCTTTTTTCTATAGTAAATTATTAAAAAAATAATTTCTTACTGTCGCAAATTTTAAATATCCCAGGGATTGCCTTTTCTATAGTAAATTATTCAAAAAATAATTTTTTACTGTCGCAAATTTTAAATACGCCAGGGATTGCCTTTTCTATAGTAAATTATTCAAAAAATAATTTTCTACTGTCGCAAATTTTAAATACGCCAGGGATTGCCTTTTCTACAGTAAATTTTTCAAAATATTAATTTTTTACTGTCGCAAATTTTAAATACGCCAGGGATTGCCTTTTCTATAGTAAATTATTCAAAAAATAATTTTTTACTGTCGCAAATTTCAAATCCGCCAGGGATTGCCTTTTCTATAGTAAATTATTCAAAAAATAATTTTCTACTGTCGCAAATTTTAATTACGCCAATGATTGCCTTTTGTATAGTAAATTATTCAAAAAATAATTTTCTACTGTTGCAAATTTTAATTGCGCCAGGGATTGCCTTTTCTATAGTAAATTATTCAAAAAATATTTTTTTACTGTCGCAAATTTTAATTACGCCAGGGATTGGCTTTTCTATAGTAAATTATTCAAAAAATAATTTTCTACTGTCGCAAATTTTAATTACGCCAGGGATTGCCTTTTCTATAGTAAATTATTCAAAAAATAATTTTCAACTGTCGCAAATTTTAATTACGCCAGGGATTGCCTTTTCTATAGTAAATTTTGCAAAAAAATAATTTTTTACTGTCGCAAATTTTAATTGCGCCAGGGATTGCCTTTTCTATAGTAAATTTTGCAAAAAAATAATTTTTTACTGTCGCAAATTTTAAATATCCCAGGGATTGCCTTTTCTATAGTAAATTATTCAAAAAATAATTTTTTACTGTCGCAAATTTTAAATACGCCAGGGGTTGCCTTTTCTATAGTAAATTATTCAAAAAATAATTTTCTACTGTCGCAAATTTTAAATACGCCAGGGATTGCCTTTTCTATAGTAAATTATTCAAAAAATAATTTTCAACTGTCGCAAATTTTAATTACGCCAGGGATTGCCTTTTCTATAGTAAATTTTGCAAAAAAATAATTTTTTACTGTCGCAAATTTTAATTGCGCCAGGGATTGCCTTTTCTATAGTAAATTTTGCAAAAAAATAATTTTTTACTGTCGCAAATTTTAAATATCCCAGGGATTGCCTTTTCTATAGTAAATTATTCAAAAAATAATTTTTTACTGTCGCAAATTTTAAATACGCCAGGGATTGCCTTTTCTATAGTAAATTATTCAAAAAATAATTTTCTACTGTCGCAAATTTTAAATACGCCAGGGATTGCCTTTTCTACAGTAAATTTTTCAAAATATTAATTTTTTACTGTCGCAAATTTTAAATACGCCAGGGATTGCCTTTTCTATAGTAAATTATTCAAAAAATAATTTTTTACTGTCGCAAATTTCAAATCCGCCAGGGATTGCCTTTTCTATAGTAAATTATTCAAAAAATAATTTTCTACTGTCGCAAATTTTAATTACGCCAGGGATTGCCTTTTCTATAGTAAATTATTCAAAAAATAATTTTCTACTGTCGCAAATTTTAATTGCGCCAGGGATTGCCTTTTCTATAGTAAATTATTCAAAAAATAATTTTTTACTGTCGCAAATTTTAATTACGCCAGGGATTGGCTTTTCTATAGTAAATTATTCAAAAAATAATTTTCTACTGTCGCAAATTTTAATTACGCCAGGGATTGCCTTTTCTTTAGTAAATTATTCAAAAAATAATTTTATACTGTCGCAAATTTTAAATACGCCAGGGATTGCCTTTTCTATAGTAAATTATTCAAAAAATAATTTTTTACTATCGCAAATTTTAATTACGCCAGGGATTGCCTTTTCTATAGTAAGTTTTGCAAAAAAATAATTTTTTACTGTCGCAAATTTTAAATATCCCAGGGATTGCCTTTTTTATAGTAAATTTCTCACAAAATAATTTTCTACTGTCGCAAATTTTAAATATCCCAGGGATTGCCTTTTCTATAGTAAATTATTCAAAAAATAATTTTATACTGTCGCAAATTTCAAATCCGCCAGGGATTGCCTTTTCTATAGTAAATTATTGAAAAAATAATTTTCAACTGTCGCAAATTTTAATTACGCCAGGGATTGCCTTTTCTATAGTAAATTATTCAAAAAATAATTTTTTACTGTCGCAAATTGTAATTGCGCCAGGGATTGCCTTTTCTATAGTAAATTATTCAAAAAATAATTTCTTACTGTCGCAAATTTTAAATACGCCAGGGATTGCCTTTTCTATAGTAAATTATTCAAAAAATAATTTTCTACTGTCGCAAATTTTAATTGCTCCAGGGATTGCCTTTTCTATAGTAAATTATTCAAAAAATAATTTTTTATTGTCGCAAATTTTAAATACGCCAGGGATTGCGTTTTATATAGTAAATTATTCAAAAAATAATTTTTTACTATCGCAAATTTCAAATCCGCCAGGGATTGGCTTTTCTATAGTAAATTATTCAAAAAATAATTTTCTACTGTCGCAAATTTTAATTACGCCAGGGATTGCCTTTTCTATAGTAAATTTTGCAAAAAAATAATTTTCTACTGTCGCAAATTTTAAATATCCCAGGGATTGCCTCTTCTATAATAAATTATTCAAAAAATAATTTTATACTGTCGCAAATTTTAATTACGCCAGGGATTGCCTTTTCTATAGTAAATTATTCAAAAAATAATTTTTTACTATCGCAAATTTCAAATCCGCCAGGGATTGCCTTTTCTATAGTAAATTATTCAAAAAATAATTTTTTACTGTCGCAAATTTCAAATCCGCCAGGGATTGCCTTTTCTATAGTAAATTATTCAAAAAATAATTTTCTACTGTCGCAAATTTTAATTACGCCAGGGATTGCCTTTTCTATAGTAAATTATTCAAAAAATAATTTTCTACTGTCGCAAATTTCAAATCCGCCAGGGATTGCCTTTTCTATAGTAAATTATTGAAAAAATAATTTTCAACTGTCGCAAATTTTAATTACGCCAGGGATTGCCTTTTCTATAGTAAATTATTCAAAAAATAATTTTCTACTGTCGCAAATTTTAATTGCTCCAGGGATTGCCTTTTCTATAGTAAATTATTCAAAAAATAATTTTTTATTGTCGCAAATTTTAAATACGCCAGGGATTGCGTTTTATATAGTAAATTATTCAAAAAATAATTTTTTACTATCGCAAATTTCAAATCCGCCAGGGATTGGCTTTTCTATAGTAAATTATTCAAAAAATAATTTTCTACTGTCGCAAATTTTAATTACGCCAGGGATTGCCTTTTCTATAGTAAATTTTGCAAAAAAATAATTTTTTACTGTCGCAAATTTTAATTGCGCCAGGGATTGCCTTTTCTATAGTAAATTTTGCAAAAAAATAATTTTTTACTGTCGCAAATTTTAAATATCCCAGGGATTGCCTTTTCTATAGTAAATTATTCAAAAAATAATTTTTTACTGTCCCAAATTTTAAATACGCCAGGGATTGCCTTTTCTATAGTAAATTATTCAAAAAATAATTTTCTACTGTCGCAAATTTTAAATACGCCAGGGATTGCCTTTTCTACAGTAAATTTTTCAAAATATTAATTTTTTACTGTCGCAAATTTTAAATACGCCAGGGATTGCCTTTTCTATAGTAAATTATTCAAAAAATAATTTTTTACTGTCGCAAATTTCAAATCCGCCAGGGATTGCCTTTTCTATAGTAAATTATTCAAAAAATAATTTTCTACTGTCGCAAATTTTAATTACGCCAGGTATTGCCTTTTCTATAGTAAATTATTCAAAAAATAATTTTCTACTGTCGCAAATTTTAATTGCGCCAGGGATTGCCTTTTCTATAGTAAATTATTCAAAAAATATTTTTTTACTGTCGCAAATTTTAATTACGCCAGGGATTGGCTTTTCTATAGTAAATTATTCAAAAAATAATTTTCTACTGTCGCAAATTTTAATTACGCCAGGGATTGCCTTTTCTATAGTAAATTATTCAAAAAATAATTTTCAACTGTCGCAAATTTTAATTACGCCAGGGATTGCCTTTTCTATAGTAAATTATTCAAAAAATTATTTTCAACTGGCGCAAATTTTAAATATCCCAGGGATTGCCTTTTCTATAGTAAATTATTCAAAAAATAATTTTTTACTGTCGCAAATTTTAATTACGCCAGGGATTGCCTTTTCTATAGTAAATTATTCAAAAAATAATTTTCTACTGTCGCAAATTGTAATTGCGCCAGGGATTGCCTGTTCTATAGTAAATTATTCAAAAAATAATTTTCTACTGTCGCAAATTTTAATTACGCCAGGGATTGCCTTTTCTATAGTAAACTATTCAAAAAATAATTTTTTACTGTCGCAAATTTCAAATCCGCCAGGGATTGCCTTTTCTATAGTAAATTATTCAAAAAATAATTTTCTACTGTCGCAAATTTTAATTACGCCAGGGATTGCCTTTTCTATAGTAAATTATTCAAAAAATAATTTTATACTGTCGCAAATTTTAAATACGCCAGGGATTGCCTTTTCTATAGTAAATTATTCAAAAAATAATTTTTTACTATCGCAAATTTTAATTACGCCAGGGATTGCCTTTTCTATAGTAAGTTTTGCAAAAAAATAATTTTTTACTGTCGCAAATTTTAAATATCCCAGGGATTGCCTTTTTTATAGTAAATTTCTCACAAAATAATTTTCTACTGTCGCAAATTTTAAATATCCCAGGGATTGCCTTTTCTATAGTAAATTATTCAAAAAATAATTTTATACTGTCGCAAATTTCAAATCCGCCAGGGATTGCCTTTTCTATAGTAAATTATTGAAAAAATAATTTTCAACTGTCGCAAATTTTAATTACGCCAGGGATTGCCTTTTCTATAGTAAATTATTCAAAAAATAATTTTTTACTGTCGCAAATTGTAATTGCGCCAGGGATTGCCTTTTCTATAGTAAATTATTCAAAAAATAATTTCTTACTGTCGCAAATTTTAAATACGCCAGGGATTGCCTTTTCTATAGTAAATTATTCAAAAAATAATTTTCTACTGTCGCAAATTTTAATTGCTCCAGGGATTGCCTTTTCTATAGTAAATTATTCAAAAAATAATTTTTTATTGTCGCAAATTTTAAATACGCCAGGGATTGCGTTTTATATAGTAAATTATTCAAAAAATAATTTTTTACTATCGCAAATTTCAAATCCGCCAGGGATTGGCTTTTCTATAGTAAATTATTCAAAAAATAATTTTCTACTGTCGCAAATTTTAATTACGCCAGGGATTGCCTTTTCTATAGTAAATTTTGCAAAAAAATAATTTTCTACTGTCGCAAATTTTAAATATCCCAGGGATTGCCTCTTCTATAATAAATTATTCAAAAAATAATTTTATACTGTCGCAAATTTTAATTACGCCAGGGATTGCCTTTTCTATAGTAAATTATTCAAAAAATAATTTTTTACTATCGCAAATTTCAAATCCGCCAGGGATTGCCGTTTCTATAGTAAATTATTCAAAAAATAATTTTTTACTGTCGCAAATTTTAATTACGCCAGGGATTGCCTTTTCTATAGTAAATTATTCAAAAAATAATTTTCAACTGTCGCAAATTTTAATTACGCCAGGGATTGCCTTTTCTATAGTAAATTTTGCAAAAAAATAATTTTTCACTGTCGCAAATTTTAAATATCCCAGGGATTGACTTTTCTATAGTAAATTATTCAAAAAATAATTTCTTACCGTCGCAAATTTTAAATCCGAGAGGGATTGCCTTTTCCTTAGTAAATTATTCAAAAAATAATTTTTTACTGTCGCAAATTTTAAGTGCGCCAGGGATTGCCTTTTCTACAGTAAATTTCTCACAAAATAATTTTCAACTGTCGCAAATTTTAATTACGCCAGGGATTGACTTTTCTATAGTAAATTATTCAAAAAATAATTTTTTACTGTCGCAAATTTTAAATATCCCAGGGATTGCCTTTTCTACAGTAAATTTTTCAAAAAATAATTTTTTACTGTCGCAAATTTTAAGTACGCCAGGGATTGCCTTTTCTATAGTAAATTATGCAAAAAATAATTTTCAACTGTCGCAAATTTTAATTACGCCAGGGATTGCCTTTTCTATAGTAAATTATTCAAAAAATAATTTTATACTGTCGCAAATTTTAATTGCGCCAGGGATTGCCTTTTCTACAGTAAATTATTCAAAAAATAATTTTCTACTGTCACAAATTTTAATTACGCCAGGGATTGCCTTTTCTATAGTAAATTATTCAAAAAATAATTTTTTACTATCGCAAATTTCAAATCCGCCTGGGATTGCCTTTTCTATAGTAAATTATTCAAAAAATAATTTTTTACTGTCGCAAATTTTAATTACGCCAGGGATTGCCTTTTCTATAGTAAATTATTTAAAAAATAATTTTCAACTGTCGCAAATTTCAAATTCGCCAGGGATTGCCTTTTCTATAGTAAATTATTCAAAAAATAATTTTCTACTGTCGCAAATTTTAATTGCGCCAGGGATTGCCTTTTCTATAGTAAATTATTCAAAAAATAATTTTTTACTGTCGCAAATTTTAAATACACCAGGGATTGCCTTTTCTATAGTAAATTATTCAAAAAATAATTTTCTACTGTCGCAAATTTTAATTGCGCCAGGGATTGCCTTTTCTATAGTAAATTATTCAAAAAATAATTTTTTACTGTCGCAAATTTTAAATACGCCAGGGATTGCCTTTTCTATAGTAAATTATTCAAAAAATAATTTTTTACTATCGCAAATTTCAAATCCGCCAGGGATTGCCTTTTCTATAGTAAATTATTCAAAAAAAAATTTCTACTGTCGCAAATTTTAATTACGCCAGGGATTGCCTTTTCTATAGTAAAGTTTGCAAAAAAATAATTTTCTACTGTCGCAAATTTTAAATATACCAGGGATTGCCTTTTCTATAGTAAATTATTCAAAAAAAAATTTTATACTGTCGCAAATTTTAATTACGCCAGGGATTGCCTTTTCTATAGTAAATTATTCAAAAAATAATTTTTTACTATCGCAAATTTCAAATCCGCCAGGGATTGCCTTTTCTATAGTAAATTATTCAAAAAATAATTTTTTACTGTCGCAAATTTTAATTTCGCCAGGGATTGCCTCTTCTATAGTAAATTATTCAAAAAATAATTTTCAACTGTCGCAAATTTCAAATCCGCCAGGGATTGCCTTTTCTATAGTAAATTATTCAAAAAATAATTTTCTACTGTCGCAAATTTTAATTGCGCCAGGGATTTCCTTTTCTATAGTAAATTATTCAAAAAATAATTTTTTACTGTCGCAAATTTTAATTACGCCAGGGATTGCCTTTTCTATAGTAAATTATTCAAAAAATAATTTTCAACTGTCGCAAATTTTAATTACGCCAGGGATTGCCTTTTCTATAGTAAATTTTGCAAAAAAATAATTTTTTACTGTCGCAAATTTTAAATATCCCAGGGATTGCCTTTTCTATAGTAAATTATTCAAAAAATAATTGTTTACTGTCGCAAATTTAAAATACGCCAGGGATTGCCTTTTCTATAGTAAATTATTCAAAAAATAATTTTTTACTGTCGCAAATTTTAACTACGCCAGGGATTGCCTTTTCTATAGTAAATTATTCAAAAAATAATTTTCAACTGTCGCAAATTTTAATTACGCCAGGGATTGCCTTTTCTATAGTAAATTTTGCAAAAAAATAATTTTTCACTGTCGCAAATTTTAAATATCCCAGGGATTGCCTTTTCTATAGTAAATTATTCAAAAAATAATTTCTTACTGTCGCAAATTTTAAATCCGCCAGGGATTGCCTTTTCTATAGTAAATTATTCAAAAAATAATTTTTTACTGTCGCAAATTTTAAGTGCGCCAGGGATTGCCTTTTCTACAGTAAATTTCTCACAAAATAATTTTCTACTCTCGCAAATTTTAATTACGCCAGGGATTGACTTTTCTATAGTAAATTATTCAAAAAATAATTTTTTACTGTCGCAAATTTTAAATATCCCAGGGATTGCCTTTTCTACAGTAAATTTTTCAAAAAATAATTTTTTACTGTCGCAAATTTTAAGTGCGCCAGGGATTGCCTTTTCTATAGTAAATTATTCAAAAAATAATTTTCAACTGTCGCAAATTTTAATTACGCCAGGGATTGCCTTTTCTATAGTAAATTATTCAAAAAATAATTTTATACTGTCGCAAATTTTAATTGCGCCAGGGATTGCCTTTTCTACAGTAAATTATTCAAAAAATAATTTTCTACTGTCGCAAATTTCAAATCCACCAGGGATTGCCTTTTCTATAGTAAATTATTCAAAAAATAATTTTCTACTGTCGCAAATTTTAATTGCGCCAGGGATTGCCTTTTCTATAGTAAATTATTCAAAAAATAATTTTTTACTGTCGCAAATTTTAAGTGCGCCAGGTATTGCCTTTTCTATAGTAAATTTTGCAAAAAATAATTTTTACTGTCGCAAATTTTCATTGCGCCAGGGATTGCCTTTTCTATAGTAAATTATTCAAAAAATAATTTTCAACTGTCGCAAATTTCAAATCCGCCAGGGATTACCTTTTCTATAGTAAATTATTCAAAAAATAATTTTCTATTGTCGCAAATTTTAATTACGCCAGGGATTGCCTTTTCTATAGTAAATTATTCAAAATATTAATTTTTTACTGTCGCAAATTTTAATTACGCCAGGGATTGCCTTTTCTATAGTAAATTATTCAAAAAATAATTTTCTACTGTCGCAAATTTCAAATCCGCCAGGGATTGCCTTTTCTATAGTAAATTATTCAAAAAATAATTTTCTACTGTCGCAAATTTTAATTGCGCCAGGGATTGCCTTTTCTATAGTAAATTATTCAAAAAATAATTTTTTACTGTCGCAAATTTTAAGTGCGCCAGGTATTGCCTTTTCTATAGTAAATTTTGCAAAAAATAATTTTTTACTGTCGCAAATTTTAATTGCGCCAGGGATTGCCTTTTCTATAGTAAATTATTCAAAAAATAATTTTTTACTGTCGCAAATTTTAAGTGCGCCAGGGATTGCCTTTTCTACAGTAAATTTCTCACAAAATAATTTTGTACTGTCGCAAATTTTAATTACGCCAGGGATTGACTTTTCTATAGTAAATTATTCAAAAAATAATTTTTTACTGTCGCAAATTTTAAATATCCCAGGGATTGCCTTTTCTACAGTAAATTTTTCAAAAAATAATTTTTTACTGTCGCAAATTTTAAGTGGGCCAGGGATTGCCTTTTCTATAGTAAATTATTCAAAAAATAATTTTCAACTGTCGCAAATTTTAATTACGCCACGGATTGCCTTTTCTATAGTAAATTATTCAAAAAATAATTTTATACTGTCGCAAATTTTAATTGCGCCAGGGATTGCCTTTTCTACAGTAAATTATTCAAAAAATAATTTTCTACTGTCGTAAATTTCAAATCCGCCAGGGATTGCCTTTTCTATAGTAAATTATTCAAAAAATAATTTTCTACTGTCGCAAATTTTAATTGTGCCAGGGATTGCCTTTTCTATAGTAAATTATTCAAAAAATGATTTTTTACTGTCGCAAATTTTAAATACGCCAGGGATTGCCTTTTCTATAGTAAATTATTCAAAAAATAATTTTCAACTGTCGCAAATTTCAAATCCGCCAGGGATTGCCTTTTCTATAGTAAATTATTCAAAAAATAATTTTTTACTGTCGCAAATTTCAAATCCGCCAGGGATTGCCTTTTCTATAGTAAATTATTCAAAAAATAATTTTCTACTGTCGCAAATTTTAATTGCGCCAAGGATTGCCTTTTCTATAGTAAATTATTCAAAAAATAATTTTCTACTGTCGCAAATTTTAATTATGCCAAGGATTGCCTTTTCTTTAGTAAATTATTCAAAAAATAATTTTTTACTATCGCAAATTTCAAATCCGCCAGGGATTGCCTTTTCTATAGTAAATTATTCAAAAAAAAATTTTCTACTGTCGCAAATTTTAATTACGCCAGGGATTGCCTTTTCTATAGTAAAGTTTGCAAAAAAATAATTTTCTACTGTCGCAAATTTTAAATATCCCAGGGATTGCCTTTTCTATAGTAAATTATTCAAAAAAAAATTTTATACTGTCGCAAATTTTAATTACGCCAGGGATTGCCTTTTCTATAGTAAATTATTCAAAAAATAATTTTTTACTATCGCAAATTTCAAATCCGCCAGGGATTGCCTTTTCTATAGTAAATTATTCAAAAAATAATTTTTTACTGTCGCAAATTTTAATTTCGCCAGGGATTGCCTCTTCTATAGTAAATTATTCAAAAAATAATTTTCAACTGTCGCAAATTTCAAATCCGCCAGGGATTGCCTTTTCTATAGTAAATTATTCAAAAAATAATTTTCTACTGTCGCAAATTTTAATTGCGCCAGGGATTGCCTTTTCTATAGTAAATTATTCAAAAAATAATTTTTTACTGTCGCAAATTTTAATTACGCCAGGGATTGCCTTTTCTATAGTAAATTATTCAAAAAATAATTTTCAACTGTCGCAAATTTTAATTACGCCAGGGATTGCCTTTTCTATAGTAAATTTTGCAAAAAAATAATTTTTTACTGTCGCAAATTTTAAATATCCCAGGGATTGCCTTTTCTATAGTAAATTATTCAAAAAATAATTGTTTACTGTCGCAAATTTAAAATACGCCAGGGATTGCCTTTTCTATAGTAAATTATTCAAAAAATAATTTTTTACTGTCGCAAATTTTAATTACGCCAGGGATTGCCTTTTCTATAGTAAATTATTCAAAAAATAATTTTCAACTGTCGCAAATTTTAATTACGCCAGGGATTGCCTTTTCTATAGTAAATTTTGCAAAAAAATAATTTTTCACTGTCGCAAATTTTAAATATCCCAGGGATTGCCTTTTCTATAGTAAATTATTCAAAAAATAATTTCTTACTGTCGCAAATTTTAAATCCGCCAGGGATTGCGCCACGGATTGCCTTTTCTATAGTAAATTATTCAAAAAATAATTTTTTACTGTCGCAAATTTTAAGTGCGCCAGGTATTGCCTTTTCTATAGTAAATTTTGCAAAAAATAATTTTTTACTGTCGCAAATTTTAATTGCGCCAGGGATTGCCTTTTCTATAGTAAATTATTCAAAAAATAATTTTCAACTGTCGCAAATTTCAAATCCGCCAGGGATTACCTTTTCTATAGTAAATTATTCAAAAAATAATTTTCTATTGTCGCAAATTTTAATTACGCCAGGGATTGCCTTTTCTATAGTAAATTATTCAAAATATTAATTTTTTACTGTCGCAAATTTTAATTACGCCAGGGATTGCCTTTTCTATAGTAAATTATTCAAAAAATAATTTTCTACTGTCGCAAATTTCAAATACGCCAGGGATTGCCTTTTCTATAGTAAATTATTCAAAAAATAATTTTCTACTGTCGCAAATTTTAATTGCGCCAGGGATTGCCTTTTCTATAGTAAATTATTCAAAAAATAATTTTTTACTGTCGCAAATTTTAAGTGCGCCAGGTATTGCCTTTTCTATAGTAAATTTTGCAAAAAATAATTTTTTACTGTCGCAAATTTTAATTGCGCCAGGGATTGCCTTTTCTATAGTAAATTATTCAAAAAATAATTTTTTACTGTCGCAAATTTTAAGTGCGCCAGGGATTGCCTTTTCTACAGTAAATTTCTCACAAAATAATTTTCTACTGTCGCAAATTTTAATTACGCCAGGGATTGGACTTTTCTATAGTAAATTATTCAAAAAATAATTTTTTACTGTCGCAAATTTTAAATATCCCAGGGATTGCCTTTTCTACAGTAAATTTTTCAAAAAATAATTTTTTACTGTCGCAAATTTTAAGTGGGCCAGGGATTGCCTTTTCTATAGTAAATTATTCAAAAAATAATTTTCAACTGTCGCAAATTTTAATTACGCCACGGATTGCCTTTTCTATAGTAAATTATTCAAAAAATAATTTTATACTGTCGCAAATTTTAATTGCGCCAGGGATTGCCTTTTCTACAGTAAATTATTCAAAAAATAATTTTCTACTGTCGTAAATTTCAAATCCGCCAGGGATTGCCTTTTCTATAGTAAATTATTCAAAAAATAATTTTCTACTGTCGCAAATTTTAATTGTGCCAGGGATTGCCTTTTCTATAGTAAATTATTCAAAAAATGATTTTTTACTGTCGCAAATTTTAAATACGCCAGGGATTGCCTTTTCTATAGTAAATTATTCAAAAAATAATTTTTTACTGTCGCAAATTTTAAGTGCGCCAGGGATTGCCTTTTCTACAGTAAATTTCTCACAAAATAATTTTCTACTGTCGCAAATTTTAATTACGCCAGGGATTGACTTTTCTATAGTAAATTATTCAAAAAATAATTTTTTACTGTCGCAAATTTTAAATATCCCAGGGATTGCCTTTTCTACAGTAAATTTTTCAAAAAATAATTTTTTACTGTCGCAAATTTTAAGTGGGCCAGGGATTGCCTTTTCTATAGTAAATTATTCAAAAAATAATTTTCAACTGTCGCAAATTTTAATTACGCCACGGATTGCCTTTTCTATAGTAAATTATTCAAAAAATAATTTTATACTGTCGCAAATTTTAATTGCGCCAGGGATTGCCTTTTCTACAGTAAATTATTCAAAAAAATAATTTTCTACTGTCGTAAATTTCAAATCCGCCAGGGATTGCCTTTTTCTATAGTAAATTATTCAAAAAATAATTTTCTACTGTCGCAAATTTTAATTGTGCCAGGGATTGCCTTTTCTATAGTAAATTATTCAAAAAATGATTTTTTACTGTCGCAAATTTTAAATACGCCAGGGATTGCCTTTTCTATAGTAAATTATTCAAAAAATAATTTTCAACTGTCGCAAATTTCAAATCCGCCAGGGATTGCCTTTTCTATAGTAAATTATTCAAAAAATAATTTTTTACTGTCGCAAATTTCAAATCCGCCAGGGATTGCCTTTTCTATAGTAAATTATTCAAAAAATAATTTTCTACTGTCGCAAATTTTAATTGCGCCAAGGATTGCCTTTTCTATAGTAAATTATTCAAAAAATAATTTTCTACTGTCGCAAATTTTAATTATGCCAAGGATTGCCTTTTCTATAGTAAATTATTCAAAAAATAATTTTTTACTATCGCAAATTTCAAATCCGCCAGGGATTGCCTTTTCTATAGTAAATTATTCAAAAAAAAATTTTCTACTGTCGCAAATTTTAATTACGCCAGGGATTGCCTTTTCTATAGTAAAGTTTGCAAAAAAATAATTTTCTACTGTCGCAAATTTTAAATATCCCAGGGATTGCCTTTTCTATAGTAAATTATTCAAAAAAAAATTTTATACTGTCGCAAATTTTAATTACGCCAGGGATTGCCTTTTCTATAGTAAATTATTCAAAAAATAATTTTTTACTATCGCAAATTTCAAATCCGCCAGGGATTGCCTTTTCTATAGTAAATTATTCAAAAAATAATTTTTTACTGTCGCAAATTTTAATTTCGCCAGGGATTGCCTCTTCTATAGTAAATTATTCAAAAAATAATTTTCAACTGTCGCAAATTTCAAATCCGCCAGGGATTGCCTTTTCTATAGTAAATTATTCAAAAATAATTTTCTACTGTCGCAAATTTTAATTGCGCCAGGGATTGCCTTTTCTATAGTAAATTATTCAAAAAATAATTTTTACTGTCGCAAATTTTAATTACGCCAGGGATTGCCTTTTCTATAGTAAATTATTCAAAAAATAATTTTCAACTGTCGCAAATTTTAATTACGCCAGGGATTGCCTTTTCTATAGTAAATTTTGCAAAAAAAATAATTTTTTTACTGTCGCAAATTTTAAATATCCCAGGGATTGCCTTTTCTATAGTAAATTATTCAAAAAATAATTGTTTACTGTCGCAAATTTAAAATACGCCAGGGATTGCCTTTTCTATAGTAAATTATTCAAAAAAATAATTTTTTACTGTCGCAAATTTTAATTACGCCAGGGATTGCCTTTTCTATAGTAAATTATTCAAAAAATAATTTTCAAACTGTCGCAAATTTTAATTACGCCAGGGATTGCCTTTTCTATAGTAAATTTTGCAAAAAAATAATTTTTCACTGTCGCAAATTTTAAATATCCCAGGGATTGCCTTTTCTATAGTAAATTATTCAAAAAATAATTTCTTACTGTCGCAAATTTTAAATCCGCCAGGGATTGCGCCACGGATTGCCTTTTCTATAGTAAATTATTCAAAAAATAATTTTTTACTGTCGCAAATTTTAAGTGCGCCAGGTATTGCCTTTTCTATAGTAAATTTTGCAAAAAATAATTTTTTACTGTCGCAAATTTTAATTGCGCCAGGGATTGCCTTTTCTATAGTAAATTATTCAAAAAATAATTTTTTACTGTCGCAAATTTTAAGTGCGCCAGGGATTGCCTTTTCTACAGTAAATTTCTCACAAAATAATTTTCTACTGTCGCAAATTTTAATTACGCCAGGGATTGACTTTTCTATAGTAAATTATTCAAAAAATAATTTTTTACTGTCGCAAATTTTAAATATCCCAGGGATTGCCTTTTCTACAGTAAATTTTTCAAAAAATAATTTTTTACTGTCGCAAATTTTAAGTGGGCCAGGGATTGCCTTTTCTATAGTAAATTATTCAAAAAATAATTTTCAACTGTCGCAAATTTTAATTACGCCAGGGATTGCCTTTTCTATAGTAAATTATTCAAAAAATAATTTTATACTGTCGCAAATTTTAATTGCGCCAGGGATTGCCTTTTCTACAGTAAAATTATTCAAAAAATAATTTTCTACTGTCCGCAAATTTCAAATCCGCCAGGGATTGCCTTTTCTATAGTAAATTATTCAAAAAATAATTTTCTACTGTCGCAAATTTTAATTGTGCCAGGGATTGCCTTTTCTATAGTAAATTATTCAAAAAATGATTTTTTACTGTCGCAAATTTTAAGTGCGCCAGGTATTGCCTTTTCTATAGTAAATTATTCAAAAAATAATTTTTTACTATCGCAAATTTTAATTGCGCCAGGGATTGCCTTTTCTATAGTAAATTATTCAAAATATTAATTTTTTACTGTCGCAAATTTTAATTACGCCAGGGATTGCCTTTTCTATAGTAAATTATTCAA
The DNA here is from genome assembly GCA_963930735.1 of Dioctria linearis. Classification (NCBI taxonomy): domain Eukaryota; kingdom Metazoa; phylum Arthropoda; class Insecta; order Diptera; family Asilidae; genus Dioctria; species Dioctria linearis. The sequence continues at coordinate 29,850 of CAWVNZ010000732.1, forward strand.
AAAATAATTTTCAACTCTCGCAAATTTCAAATCCGCCAGGGGTTGCCTTTTCTATAGTAAATTATTCAAAAATAATTTTATACTGTCGTAAATTTTAATTACGCCAGGGATTGCCTTTTCTATAGTAAATTATTCAAAAAATAATTTTTTACTGTCGCAAATTTTAAATCCGCCAGGGATTGCCTTTTCTTGTAGTAAAATTATTCAAAAAATAATTTTCAACTGTCGCAAATTTTAATTACCCCAGGGATTTCCTTTTCTATAGTAAATTTTGCAAAAAAATAATTTTTTACTGTCGCAAATTTTAAATATCCCAGGGATTGCCTTTTCTATAGTAAATTATTCAAAAAAATAATTTTCAACTGTCGCAAATTTCAAATCCGCCAGGGATTGCCTTTTCTATAGTAAATTATTCAAAAAATAATTTTCAACTGTCGCAAATTTCAAATCCGCCAGGATTGCCTTTTCTATAGTAAATTATTCAAAAAATAATTTTAATACTGTCGCAAATTTTAATTGCGCCAGGGATTGCCTTTTTCTACAGTAAATTATTCAAAAAAATAATTTTCTACTGTCGCAAATTTTAATTACGCCAGGGATTGACTTTTCTATAGTAAATTATTCAAAAAATAATTTTTTACTGTCGAAAATTTTAAATATCCAGGGATTGCCTTTTCTACAGTAAATTTTTCAAAAAATAATTTTTTACTGTCGCAAATTTTAAGTGTGCCAGGGATTGCCTTTTCTATAGTAAATTATTCAAAAAATAATTTTCAACTGTCGCAAATTTTAATTACGCCAGGGATTGCCTTTTCTATAGTAAATTATTCAAAAAATAATTTTATATTGTCGCAAATTTTAATTGCGCCAGGGATTGCCTTTTCTACAGTAAATTATTCAAAAATAATTTTCTACTGTCGCAAATTTTAATTACGCCAGGGATTGCCTTTTCTATAGTAAATTATTCAAAATATTAATTTTTTACTGTCGCAAATTTTAATTACTCCAGGGATTTCCTTTTCTATAGTAAATTTTGCAAAAAAATAATTTTTTACTGTCGCAAATTTTAAATATCCCAGGGATTGCCTTTTCTATAGTAAATTATTCAAAAAATAATTTTCAACTGTCGCAAATTTCAAATCCGCCAGGGATTGCCTTTTCTATAGTAAATTATTCAAAAAATAATTTTCTACTGTCGCAAATTTTAAGTGCGCCAGGCATTGCCTTTTCTATAGTAAATTATTCAAAAAATAATTTTTTACTGTCGCAAATTTTAAATACGCCAGGGATTGCCTTTTCTATAGTAAATTATTCAAAAAATAATTTTCAACTGTCGCAAATTTCAAATCCGCCAGGGATTGCCTTTTCTATAGTAAATTATTCAAAAAATAATTTTTTACTGTCGCAAATTTCAAATCCGCCAGGGATTGCCTTTTCTATAGTAAATTATTCAAAAAATAATTTTCTACTGTCGCAAATTTTAATTGCGCCAAGGATTGCCTTTTCTATAGTAAATTATTCAAAAAATAATTTTCTACTGTCGCAAATTTTAATTATGCCAAGGATTGCCTTTTCTATAGTAAATTTTCCAAATAAATAATTTTCTACTGTCGCAAATTTTAAATATCCCAGGGATTGCCTTTTCTATAGTAAATTATTCAAAAAATAATTTTATACTGTCGCAAATTTTAATTACGCTAGGGATTGCCTTTTCTATAGTAAATTATTCAAAAAATAATTTTTTACTGTCGCAAATTTTAAATATCCCAGGGATTGCCTTTTCTATATTAAGTTATTCAAAAAATAATTTTCTACTGTCGCAAATTTTAATTACGCCAGGGATTGCCTTTTCTATAGTAAATTATTCAAAAAATAATTTTTTACTGTCGCAAATTTTAATTGCGCCAGGGATTGCCTTTTCTATAGTAAATTATTCAAAAAATAATTTTATACTGTCGCAAATTTTAATTACGCCAGGGATAGCCTTTTCTATAGTAAATTATTCAAAAAATAATTTTCTACTGTCGCAAATTTTAATTACGCCAGGGATTGCCTTTTCTATAGTAAATTATTCAAAAAATAATTTTTTACTATCGCAAATTTCAAATCCGCCAGGGATTGCCTTTTCTATAGTAAATTATTCAAAAAATAATTTTCTACTGTCGCAAATTTTAATTACGCCAGGGATTGCCTTTTCTATAGTAAATTATTCAGAAAATAATTTTCTACCGTCGCAAATTTTAATTGCGCCAGGGATTGCCTTTTCTATAGTAAATTATTCAAAAAATAATTTTTTACTGTCGCAAATTTTAATTGCGCCAGGGATTGCCTTTTCTATAGTAAATTATTCAAAAAATAATTTTATACTGTCGCAAATTTTAATTACGCCAGGGATTGCCTTTTCTATAGTAAATTATTCACTAAATAATTTTCTACTGTCGCAAATTTTAATTACGCCAGGGATTGCCTTTTCTATAGTAAATTATTCAAAAAATAATTTTCTACCGTCGCAAATTTTAATTGCGGCAGGGATTGCCTTTTCTATAGTAAATTATTCAAAATATTAATTTTTTACTGTCGCAAATTTTAATTACGCCAGGCATTGCCTTTTCTATAGTAAATTATTCAAAAAATAATTTTCAACTGTCGCAAATTTCAAATCCGCCAGGGATTGCCTTTTCTATAGTAAATTATTCAAAATATTAATTTTTTACTGTCGCAAATTTTAATTGCGCCAGGGATTGCCTTTTCTATAGTAAATTATTCAAAAAATAATTTTCTACTGTCGCAAATTTTAATTACGCCAGGGATTGCCTTTTCTATAGTAAATTATTCAAAAAATAATTTTTTACTATCGCAAATTTCAAATACGCCAGGGATTGCCTTTTCTATAGTAAATTATTCAAAAAATAATTTTCTACTGTCGCAAATTTTAATTACGCCAGGGATTGCCTTTTCTATAGTAAATTATTCAAAAAATAATTTTCTACTGTCGCAAATTTTAATTACGCCAGGGATTGCCTTTTCTATAGTAAATTATTCAAAAAATAATTTTTTACTGTCGCAAATTTCAAATCCGCCAGGGATTGCCTTTTCTATAGTAAATTATTCAAAAAATAATTTTCTACTGTCGCAAATTTTAATTACGCCAGGGATTGCCTTTTCTATAGTAAATTATTCAAAAAATAATTTTATACTGTCGCAAATTTTAAATACGCCAGGCATTGCCTTTTCTATAGTAAATTATTCAAAAAATAATTTTTTTACTATCACAAATTTCAAATCCGCCAGGAATTGCCTTTTCTATAGTAAATTATTCAAAAAATAATTTTATACTGTCGCAAATTTTAAATACGCCAGGGATTGCCTTTTCTATAGTAAATTATTCAAAAAATAATTTTTTACTATCGCAAATTACAAATCCGCCAGGGATTGCCTTTTCTATAGTAAATTATGCAAAATATTAATTTTTTACTGTCGCAAATTTTAATTACGCCAGGGATTGCCTTTTCTATAGTAAATTATTCAAAAAATAATTTTCTACTGTCGCAAATTTTAATTACGCCAGGGGGATTGCCTTTTCTATAGTAAATTTTTCAAAAAATAATTTTTGCTGTCGCAAAATTTTAAATATCCCAGGGATTTCCTTATCTATAGTAAATTATTCAAAAAATAATTTTCTACTGTCGCAAATTTTAATTACGCCAGGGATTGCCTTTTCTATAGTAAATTATTCAAAAAATAATTTTCTACTGTCGCTAATTTTAATTACTCCAGGGATTGCCTTTTTCTATAGTAAATTATTCAAAAAATAATTTTCTACTGTCGCAAATTTTAATTGCGCCAGGGATTGCCTTTTCTACAGTAAATTATTCAAAAAATAATTTTCTACTGTCGCAAATTTTAATTACGCCAGGGATTGCCTTTTCTATAGTAAATTATTCAAAAAATAATTTTTTACTGTCGCAAATTTTAAATACGCCAGGGATTGCCTTTTCTACAGTAAATTTTTCAAAATATTAATTTTTACTGTCGCAAATTTTAAATACGCCAGGGATTGCCTTTTCTATAGTAAATTATTCAAAAAATAATTTTTTACTGTCGCAAATTTCAAATCCGTCAGGGATTGCCTTTTCTATAGTAAATTATTCAAAAAATAATTTTCAACTGTCGCAAATTTTAATTACGCCAGGGATTGCCTTTTCTATAGTAAATTATTCAAAAAATAATTTCCTACTGTCGCAAATTTTAATTACGCCAGGGATTGCCTTTTCTATAGTAAATTATTCAAAAAATAATTTTCTACTGTCGCAAATTTTAATTACGCCAGGGATTGCCTTTTCTATAGTAAATTATTCAAAAAATAATTTTTTACTGTCGCAAATTTCAACTCCGCCAGGGATTGCCTTTTCTATAGTAAATTATTCAAAAAATAATTTTCTACTGTCGCAAATTTTAATTACGCCAGGGATTGCCTTTTCTGTAGTAAATTATTCAAAAAATAATTTTATACTGTCGCAAATTTTAAATACGCCAGGGATTGCCTTTTCTATAGTAAATTATTCAAAAAATAATTTTTTACTATCACAAATTTCAAATCCGCCAGGGATTGCCTTTTCTATAGTAAATTATTCAAAAAATAATTTTATACTGTCGCAAATTTTAAATACGCCAGGGATTGCCTTTTCTATAGTAAATTATTCAAAAAATAATTTTTTACTATCGCAAATTACAAATCCGCCAGGGATTGCCTTTTCTATAGTAAATTATGCAAAATATTAATTTTTTACTGTCGCAAATTTTAATTACGCCAGGGATTGCCTTTTCTACAGTAAATTATTCAAAAAATAATTGTCTACTGTCGCAAATTTTAATTACGCCAGGGATTGCCTTTTCTATAGTAAATTATTCAAAATATTAATTTTTTACTGTCGCAAATTTTAATTACGCCAGGGATTGCCTTTTCTATAGTAAATTATTCAAAAAATAATTTTCAACTGTCGCAAATTTCAAATCCGCCAGGGATTACCTTTTCTATAGTAAATTATTCAAAAAATAATTTTCTATTGTCGCAAATTTTAATTACGCCAGGGATTGCCTTTTCTATAGTAAATTTTGCAAAAAATAATTTTTTACTGTCGCAAATTTTAAATATCCCAGGGATTGCCTCTTCTATAGTAAATTTCTCACAAAATAATTTTATACTGTCGAAAATTTTAATTACGCCAGGGATTGCCTTTTCTATAGTAAATTATTCAAAAAATAATTTTTTACTATCGCAAATTTTAATTGCGCCAGGGATTGCCTTTTCTATAGTAAATTATTCAAAAAATAATTTTCTACTGTCGCAAATTTTAATTACGCCAGGGATTGCCTTTTCTATAGTAAATTATTCAAAAAATAATTTTTTACTGTCGCAAATTTTAATTGCGCCAGGGATTGCCTTTTCTATAGTAAATTATTCAAAAAATAATTTTATACTGTCGCAAATTTTAATTACGCCAGGGATTGCCATTTCTATAGTAAATTATTCAAAAAATAATTTTCTACTGTCGCAAATTTTAATTACGCCAGGGATTGCCTTTTCTATAGTAAATTATTCAAAAAATAATTTTCTACCGTCGCAAATTTTAATTGCGCCAGGGATTGCCTTTTCTATAGTAAATTATTCAAAATATTAATTTTCTACTGTCGCAAATTTTAATTACGCCAGGGATTGCCTTTTCTATAGTAAATTATTCAAAAAATAATTTTTTACTGTCGCAAATTTTAATTGCGCCAGGGATTGCCTTTTCTACAGTAAATTATTCAAAAAATAATTTTCTACTGTCGCAAATTTTAATTACGCCAGGGATTGCCTTTTCTATAGTAAATTATTCAAAAAATAATTTTTTACTATCGCAAATTTCAAATCCGCCAGGGATTGCCTTTTCTATAGTAAATTATTCAAAAAATAATTTTCTACTGTCGCAAATTTTAATTACGCCAGGGATTGCCTTTTCTATAGTAAATTATTCAAAAAATAATTTTCTACTGTCGCAAATTTTAATTACGCCAGGGATTGCCTTTTCTATAGTAAATTATTCAAAAAATAATTTTTTACTGTCGCAAATTTCAAATCCGCCAGGGATTGCCTTTTCTATAGTAAATTATTCAAAAAATAATTTTCTACTGTCGCAAATTTTAATTACGCCAGGGATTGCCTTTTCTATAGTAAATTATTCAAAAAATAATTTTATACTGTCGCAAATTTTAAATACGCCAGGCATTGCCTTTTCTATAGTAAATTATTCAAAAAATAATTTTTTACTATCACAAATTTCAAATCCGCCAGGGATTGCCTTTTCTATAGTAAATTATTCAAAAAATAATTTTATACTGTCGCAAATTTTAAATACGCCAGGGATTGCCTTTTCTATAGTAAATTATTCAAAAAATAATTTTTTACTATCGCAAATTACAAATCCGCCAGGGATTGCCTTTTCTATAGTAAATTATGCAAAATATTAATTTTTTACTGTCGCAAATTTTAATTACGCCAGGGATTGCCTTTTCTATAGTAAATTATTCAAAAAATAATTTTCTACTGTCGCAAATTTTAATTACGCCAGGGATTGCCTTTTCTATAGTAAATTTTTCAAAAAATAATTTTTTACTGTCGCAAATTTTAAATATCCCAGGGATTGCCTTATCTATAGTAAATTATTCAAAAAATAATTTTCTACTGTCGCAAATTTTAATTACGCCAGGGTTTGCCTTTTCTATAGTAAATTATTCAAAAAATAATTTTCTACTGTCGCTAATTTTAATTACTCCAGGGATTGCCTTTTCTATAGTAAATTATTCAAAAAATAATTTTCTACTGTCGCAAATTTTAATTGCGCCAGGGATTGCCTTCTCTACAGTAAATTATTCAAAAAATAATTTTCTACTGTCGCAAATTTTAATTACGCCAGGGATTGCCTTTTCTATAGTAAATTATTCAAAAAATTATTTTTTACTGTCGCAAATTTTAAATACGCCAGGGATTGCCTTTTCTACAGTAAATTTTTCAAAATATTAATTTTTACTGTCGCAAATTTTAAATACGCCAGGGATTGCCTTTTCTATAGTAAATTATTCAAAAAATAATTTTTTACTGTCGCAAATTTCAAATCCGCCAGGGATTGCCTTTTCTATAGTAAATTATTCAAAAAATAATTTTCAACTGTCGCAAATTTTAATTACGCCAGGGATTGCCTTTTCTATAGTAAATTATTCAAAAAATAATTCTCTACTGTCGCAAATTTTAATTACGCCAGGGATTGCCTTTTCTATAGTAAATTATTCAAAAAATAATTTTCTACTGTCGCAAATTTTAATTACGCCAGGGATTGCCTTTTCTATAGTAAATTATTCAAAAAATTATTTTTTACTGTCGCAAATTTCAAGTCCGCCAGGGATTGCCTTTTCTATAGTAAATTATTCAAAAAATAATTTTCTACTGTCGCAAATTTTAATTACGCCAGGGATTGCCTTTTCTGTAGTAAATTATTCAAAAAATAATTTTATACTGTCGCAAATTTTAAATACGCCAGGGATTGCCTTTTCTATAGTAAATTATCAAAAAATAATTTTTCACTATCACAAATTTCAAATCCGCCAGGGATTGCCTTTTCTATAGTAAATTATTCAAAAAATAATTTTATACTGTCGCAAATTTTAAATACGCCAGGGATTGCCTTTTCTATAGTAAATTATTCAAAAAATAATTTTTTACTATCGCAAATTACAAATCCGCCAGGGATTGCCTTTTCTATAGTAAATTATGCAAAATATTAATTTTTTACTGTCGCAAATTTTAATTACGCCAGGGATTGCCTTTTCTACAGTAAATTATTCAAAAAATAATTTTCTACTGTCGCAAATTTTAATTACGCCAGGGATTGCCTTTTCTATAGTAAATTATTCAAAATATTAATTTTTTACTGTCGCAAATTTTAATTACGCCAGGGATTGCCTTTTCTATAGTAAATTATTCAAAAAATAATTTTCAACTGTCGCAAATTTCAAATCCGCCAGGGATTACCTTTTCTATAGTAAATTATTCAAAAAATAATTTTCTATTGTCGCAAATTTTAATTACGCCAGGGATTGCCTTTTCTATAGTAAATTTTGCAAAAAATAATTTTTTACTGTCGCAAATTTTAAATATCCCAGGGATTGCCTTTTCTATAGTAAATTTCTCACAAAATAATTTTATACTGTCGCAAATTTTAATTACGCCAGGGATTGCCTTTTCTATAGTAAATTATTCAAAAAATAATTTTTTACTATCGCAAATTTTAATTGCGCCAGGGATTGCCTTTTCTATAGTAAATTATTCAAAAAATAATTTTCTACTGTCGCAAATTTTAATTACGCCAGGGATTGCCTTTTCTATAGTAAATTATTCAAAAAATAATTTTTTACTGTCGCAAATTTTAATTGCGCCAGGGATTGCCTTTTCTATAGTAAATTATTCAAAAAATAATTCTATACTGTCGCAAATTTTAATTACGCCAGGGATTGCCTTTTCTATAGTAAATTATTCAAAAAATAATTTTCTACTGTCGCAAATTTTAATTACGCCAGGGATTGCCTTTTCTATAGTAAATTATTCAAAAAATAATTTTCTACCGTCGCAAATTTTAATTGCGCCAGGGATTGCCTTTTCTATAGTAAATTATTCAAAATATTAATTTTTTACTGTCGCAAATTTTAATTACGCCAGGGATTGCCTTTTCTATAGTAAATTATTCAAAAAATAATTTTCAACTGTCGCACATTTCAAATCCGCCAGGGATTGCCTTGTCTATAGTAAATTATTCAAAATATTAATTTTTTACTGTCGCAAATTTTAATTGCGCCAGGGATTGCCTTTTCTATAGTAAATTATTCAAAAAATAATTTTCTACTGTCGCAAATTTTAATTACGCCAGGGATTGCCTTTTCTATAGTAAATTATTCAAAAAATAATTTTTTACTATCGCAAATTTCAAATCCGCCAGGGATTGCCTTTTCTATAGTAAATTATTCAAAAAATAATTTTCTACTGTCGCAAATTTTAATTACGCCAGGGATTGCCTTTTCTATAGTAAATTATTCAAAAAATAATTTTCTACTGTCGCAAATTTTAATTACGCCAGGGATTGCCTTTTCTATAGTAAATTATTCAAAAAATAATTTTATACTGTCGCAAATTTCAAATCCGCCAGGGATTGCCTTTTCTATAGTAAATTATTCAAAAAATAATTTTCTACTGTCGCAAATTTTAATTACGCCAGGGATTGCCTTTTCTATAGTAAATTATTCAAAAAATAATTTTATACTGTCGCAAATTTTAAATACGCCAGGGATTGCCTTTTCTATAGTAAATTATTCAAAAAATAATTTTTTACTATCGCAAATTTCAAATGTGCCAGGGATTGCCCTTTCTATAGTAAATTATTCAAAAAATAATTTTTTACTGTCGCAAATTTTAATTGCGCCATGGATTGCCTTTTCTATAGTAAATTATTCAAAAAATAATTTTATACTGTCACAAATTTTAATTACGCCAGGGATTGCCTTTTCTATAGTAAATTATTCAAAAAATAATTTTCTACTGTCGCAAATTTTAATTACGCCAGGGATTGCCTTTTCTATAGTAAATTATTCAAAAAATAATTTTCTACCGTCGCAAATTTTAATTGCGCCAGGGATTGCCTTTTCTATAGTAAATTATTCAAAAAATAATTTTCAACTGTCGCACATTTCAAATCCGCCAGGGATTGCCTTGTCTATAGTAAATTATTCAAAATATTAATTTTTTACTGTCGCAAATTTTAATTGCGCCAGGGATTGCCTTTTCTATAGTAAATTATTCAAAAAATAATTTTCTACTGTCGCAAATTTTAATTACGCCAGGGATTGCCTTTTCTATAGTAAATTATTCAAAAAATAATTTTTTACTATCGCAAATTTCAAATCCGCCAGGGATTGCCTTTTCTATAGTAAATTATTCAAAAAATAATTTTCTACTGTCGCAAATTTTAATTACGCCAGGGATTGCCTTTTCTATAGTAAATTATTCAAAAAATAATTTTCTACTGTCGCAAATTTTAATTACGCCAGGGATTGCCTTTTCTATAGTAAATTATTCAAAAAATAATTTTATACTGTCGCAAATTTCAAATCCGCCAGGGATTGCCTTTTCTATAGTAAATTATTCAAAAAATAATTTTCTACTGTCGCAAATTTTAATTACGCCAGGGATTGCCTTTTCTATAGTAAATTATTCAAAAAATAATTTTATACTGTCGCAAATTTTAAATACGCCAGGGATTGCCTTTTCTATAGTAAATTATTCAAAAAATAATTTTTTACTATCGCAAATTTCAAATGTGCCAGGGATTGCCCTTTCTATAGTAAATTATTCAAAAAATAATTTTTTACTGTCGCAAATTTTAATTGCGCCATGGATTGCCTTTTCTATAGTAAATTATTCAAAAAATAATTTTATACTGTCACAAATTTTAATTACGCCAGGGATTGCCTTTTCTATAGTAAATTATTCAAAAAATAATTTTCTACTGTCGCAAATTTTAATTACGCCAGGGATTGCCTTTTCTATAGTAAATTATTCAAAAAATAATTTTCTACCGTCGCAAATTTTAATTGCGCCAGGGATTGCCTTTTCTATAGTAAATTATTCAAAATATTAATTTTTTACTGTCGGAAATTTTAATTACGCCAGGGATTGCCTTTTCTATAGTAAATTATTCAAAAAATAATTTTCAACTGTCGCAAATTTCAAATCCGCCAGGGATTGCCTTTTCTATAGTAAATTATTCAAAATATTAATTTTTTACTGTCGCAAATTTTAATTGCGCCAGGGATTGCCTTTTCTATAGTAAATTATTCAAAAAATAATTTTCTACTGTCGCAAATTTTAGTTACGCCAGGGATTGCCTTTTCTATAGCAAATTATTCAAAAAATCATTTTTTACTATCGCAAATTTCAAATCCGCCAGGGATTGCCTTTTCTATAGTAAATTATTCAAAAAATAATTTTCTACTGTCGCAAATTTTAATTACGCCAGGGATTGCCTTTTCTATAGTAAATTATTCAAAAAATAATTTTCTACTGTCGCAAATTTTAATTACGCCAGGGATTGCCTTTTCTATAGTAAATTATTCAAAAAATAATTTTTTACTGTCGCAAATTTCAAATCCGCCATGGATTGCCTTTTCTATAGTAAATTATTCAAAAAATAATTTTCTACTGTCGCAAATTTTAATTACGCCAGGGATTGCCTTTTCTATAGTAAATTATTCAAAAAATAATTTTATACTGTCGCAAATTTTAAATACGCAAGGGATTGCCTTTTCTATAGTAAATTATTCAAAAAATAATTTTTTACTATCACAAATTTCAAATCCGCCAGGGATTGCCTTTTCTATAGTAAATTATTCAAAAAATAATTTTATACTGTCGCAAATTTTAAATACGCCAGGGATTGCCTTTTCTATAGTAAATTATTCAAAAAATAATTTTTTACTATCGCAAATTACAAATCCGCCAGGGATTGCCTTTTCTATAGTAAATTATGCAAAATATTAATTTTTTACTGTCGCAAATTTTAATTACGCCAGGGATTGCCTTTTCTATAGTAAATTATTCAAAAAATAATTTTCTACTGTCGCAAATTTTAATTACGCCAGGGATTGCCTTTTCTATAGTAAATTTTTCAAAAAATAATTTTTTACTGTCGCAAATTTTAAATATCCCAGGGATTGCCTTATCTATAGTAAATTATTCAAAAAATAATTTTCTACTGTCGCAAATTTTAATTACGCCAGGGATTGCCTTTTCTATAGTAAATTATTCAAAAAATAATTTTCAACTGTCGCTAATTTTAATTACTCCAGGGATTGCCTTTTCTATAGTAAATTATTCAAAAAATAATTTTCTACTGTCGCAAATTTTAATTGCGCCAGGGATTGCCTTTTCTACAGTAAATTATTCAAAAAATAATTTTCTACTGTCGCAAATTTTAATTACGCCAGGGATTGCCTTTTCTATAGTAAATTATTCAAAAAATAATTTTTTACTGTCGCAAATTTTAAATACGCCAGGGATTGCCTTTTCTGCAGTAAATTTTTCAAAATATTAATTTTTACTGTCGCAAATTTTAAATACGCCAGGGATTGCCTTTTCTATAGTAAATTATTCAAAAAATAATTTTTTACTGTCGCAAATTTCAAATCCGCCAGGGATTGCCTTTTCTATAGTAAATTATTCAAAAAATAATTTTCAACTGTCGCAAATTTTAATTACGCCAGGGATTGCCTTTTCTATAGTAAATTATTCAAAAAATAATTTTCTACTGTCGCAAATTTTAATTACGCCAGGGATTGCCTTTTCTATAGTAAATTATTCAAAAAATAATTTTCTACTGTCGCAAATTTTAATTACGCCAGGGATTGCCTTTTCTATAGTAAATTATTCAAAAAATAATTTTTTACTGTCGCAAATTTCAAATCCGCCAGGGATTGCCTTTTCTATAGTAAATTATTCAAAAAATAATTTTCTACTGTCGCAAATTTTAATTACGCCAGAGATTGCCTTTTCTGTAGTAAATTATTCAAAAAATAATTTTATACTGTCGCAAATTTTAAATACGCCAGGGATTGCCTTTTCTATAGTAAATTATTCAAAAAATAATTTTTTACTATCACAAATTTCAAATCCGCCAGGGATTGCCTTTTCTATAGTAAATTATTCAAAAAATAATTTTATACTGCCGCAAATTTTAAATACGCCAGGGATTGCCTTTTCTATAGTAAATTATTCAAAAAATAATTTTTTACTATCGCAAATTACAAATCCGCCAGGGATTGCCTTTTCTATAGTAAATTATGCAAAATATTAATTTTTTACTGTCGCAAATTTTAATTACGCCAGGGATTGCCTTTTCTATAGTAAATTATTCAAAAAATAATTTTCTACTGTCGCAAATTTTAATTACGCCAGGGATTGCCTTTTCTATAGTAAATTTTTCAAAAAATAATTTTTTACTGTCGCAAATTTTAAATATCCCAGGGATTGCCTTTTCTATAGTAAATTATTCAAAAAATAATTTTCTACTGTCGCAAATTTTAATTACGCCAGGGATTGCCTTTTCTATAGTAAATTATTCAAAAAATAATTTTCTACTGTCGCTAATTTTAATTATTCCAGGGATTGCCTTTTCTATAGTAAATTATTCAAAAAATAATTTTCTACTGTCGCAAATTTTAATTGCGCCAGGGATTGCCTTTTCTACAGTAAATTATTCAAAAAATAATTTTCTACTGTCGCAAATTTTAATTACGCCAGGGATTGCCTTTTCTATAGTAAATTATTCAAAAATAATTTTTTACTGTCGCAAATTTTAAATACGCCAGGGATTGCCTTTTCTACAGTAAATTTTTCAAAATATTAATTTTTACTGTCGCAAATTTTAAATACGCCAGGGATTGCCTTTTCTATAGTAAATTATTCAAAAAATAATTTTTTACTGTCGCAAATTTCAAATCCGCCAGGGATTGCCTTTTCTATAGTAAATTATTCAAAAAATAATTTTCTACTGTCGCAAATTTTAATTATTCCAGGGATTGCCTTTTCTATAGTAAATTATTCAAAAAATAATTTTCTACTGTCGCAAATTTTAATTGCGCCAGGGATTGCCTTTTCTACAGTAAATTATTCAAAAAATAATTTTCTACTGTCGCAAATTTTAATTACGCCAGGGATTGCCTTTTCTATAGTAAATTTTGCAAAAAAATAATTTTCTACTGTCGCAAATTTTAAATATCCCAGGGATTGCCTTTTCTATAGTAAATTATTCAAAAAATAATTTTATACTGTCGCAAATTTTAATTACGCCAGGGATTGCCTTTTCTATAGTAAATTAATTAAAAAGAATTTTTTTACTATCGCAAATTTTAATTACGCCAGGGATTGCCTTTTCTATAGTAAATTATTCAAAATATTAATTTTTTACTGTCGCAAATTTTAATTACGCCAGGGATTGCCTTTTCTATAGTAAATTATTCAAAAAATAATTTTCAACTGTCGCAAATTTCAAATCCGCCAGGGATTGCCTTTTCTATAGTAAATTATTCAAAATATTAATTTTTTACTGTCGCAAATTTTAATTGCGCCAGGGATTGCCTTTTCTATAGTAAATTATTCAAAAAATAATTTTCTACTGTCGCAAATTTTAATTACGCCAGGGATTGCCTTTTCTATAGTAAATTATTCAAAAAATAATTTTTTACTATCGCAAATTTCAAATCCGCCAGGGATTGCCTTTTCTATAGTAAATTATTCAAAAAATAATTTTCTACTGTCGCAAATTTTAATTACGCCAGGGATTGCCTTTTCTATAGTAAATTATTCAAAAAATAATTTTCTACTGTCGCAAATTTTAATTACGCCAGGGATTGCCTTTTCTATAGTAAATTATTCAAAAAATAATTTTTTACTGTCGCAAATTTCAAATCCGCCAGGGATTGCCTTTTCTATAGTAAATTATTCAAAAAATAATTTTCTACTGTCGCAAATTTTAATTACGCCAGGGATTGCCTTTTCTATAGTAAATTATTCAAAAAATAATTTTATACTGTCGCAAATTTTAAATACGCCAGGGATTGCCTTTTCTATAGTAAATTATTCAAAAAATAATTTTTTACTATCACAAATTTCAAATCCGCCAGGGATTGCCTTTTCTATAGTAAATTATTCAAAAAATATTTTTATACTGTCGCAAATTTTAAATACGCCAGGGATTGCCTTTTCTATAGTAAATTATTCAAAAAATAATTTTTTACTATCGCAAATTACAAATCCGCCAGGGATTGCCTTTTCTATAGTAAATTATGCAAAATATTAATTTTTTACTGTCGAAAATTTTAATTACGCCAGGGATTGCCTTTTCTATAGTAAATTATTCAAAAAATAATTTTTTACTGTCGCAAATTTTAAATATCCCAGGGATTGCCTTTTATATAGTAAATTATTCAAAAAATAATTTTCTACTGTCGCAAATTTTAATTACGCCAGGGATTGCCTTTTCTATAGTAAATTATTCAAAAAATAATTTTCTACTGTCGCTAATTTTAATTACTCCAGGGATTGCCTTTTCTATAGTAAATTATTCAAAAAATAATTTTCTACTGTCGCAAATTTTAATTGCGCCAGGGATTGCCTATTCTACAGTAAATTATTCAAAAAATAATTTTCTACTGTCGCAAATTTTAATTACGCCAGGGATTGCCTTTTCTATAGTAAATTATTCAAAAAATAATTTTTTACTGTCGCAAATTTTAAATACGCCAGGGATTGCCTTTTCTACAGTAAATTTTTCAAAATATTAATTTTTACTGTCGCAAATTTTAAATACGCCAGGGATTGCCTTTTCTATAGTAAATTATTCAAAAAATAATTTTTTACTGTCGCAAATTTCAAATCCGCCAGGGATTGCCTTTTCTATAGTAAATTATTCAAAAAATAATTTTCAACTGTCGCAAATTTTAATTACGCCAGGGATTGCCTTTTCTATAGTAAATTATTCAAAAAATAATTTTCTACTGTCGCAAATTTTAAATACGCCAGGGATTGCCTTTTCTATAGTAAATTATTCAAAAAATAATTTTCTACTGTCGCAAATTTTAATTACGCCAGGGATTGCCTTTTCTATAGTAAATTATTCAAAAAATAATTTTTTACTGTCGCAAATTTTAAATACGCCAGGGATTGCCTTTTCTATAGTAAATTATTCAAAAAATAATTTTTTACTATCGCGAATTTCAAATCCGCCAGGGATTGCCTTTTCTATAGTAAATTATTCAAAAAATAATTTTCTACTGTCGCAAATTTTAATTACGCCAGGGATTGCCTTTTCTATAGTAAATTTTGCAAAAAAATAATTTTCTACTGTCGCAAATTTTAAATATCCCAGGGATTGCCTTTTCTATAGTAAATTATTCAAAAAATAATTTTATACTGTCGCAAATTTTAATTACGCCAGGGATTGCCTTTTCTATAGTAAATTATTCAAAAAGAATTTTTTTACTATCGCAAATTTTAATTACGCCAGGGATTGCCTTTTCTATAGTAAATTATTCAAAATATTAATTTTTTACTGTCGCAAATTTTAATTACGCCAGGGATTGCCTTTTCTATAGTAAATTATTCAAAAAATAATTTTCAACTGTCGCAAATTTCAAATCCGCCAGGGATTGCCTTTTCTATATTAAATTATTCAAAAATTAATTTTCTACTGTCGAAAATTTTAATTACGCCAGGGATTGCCTTTTCTATAGTAAATTTTGCAAAAAATAATTTTTTACTGTCGCAAATTTTAAATATCCCAGGGATTGCCTTTTCTATAGTAAATTTCTCACAAAATAATTTTATACTGTCGCAAATTTTAATTACGCCAGGGATTGCCTTTTCTATAGTAAATTATTCAAAAAATAATTTTTTACTATCGCAAATTTTAATTGCGCCAGGGATTGCCTTTTCTATAGTAAATTATTCAAAATATTAATTTTTTACTGTCGCAAATTTTAATTACGCCAGGGATTGCCTTTTCTATAGTAAATTATTCAAAAAATAATTTTCAAATCTCGCAAATTTCAAATCCGCCAGGGATTGCCTTTTCTATAGTAAATTATTCAAAAAATAATTTTCAACTGTCGCAAATTTTAATTACGCCAGGGATTGCCTTTTCTATAGTAAATTATTCAAAAAATAATTTTTTACTATCGAAAATTTCAAATCCGCCAGGGATTGCTTTTCTATAGTAAATTTTGCAAAAAAATAATTTTCTACTGTCGCAAATTTTAAATATCCCAGGGATTGCCTTTTCTATAGTAAATTATTCAAAAAATAATTTTCAACTGTTGCAAATTTCAAATCCGCCAGGGATTGCCTTTTCTATAGTAAATTATTCAAAAATAATTTTATACTGTCGCAAATTTTAATTACGCCAGGGATTGCCTTTTCTATAGTAAATTATTCAAAAAATAATTTTTTACTGTCGCAAATTTTAAATCCGCCAGGGATTGCCTATTCTACAGTAAATTATTCAAAAAATAATTTTCTACTGTCGCAAATTTTAATTACGCCAGGGATTGCCTTTTCTATAGTAAATTATTCAAAAAATAATTTTTTACTGTCGCAAATTTTAAATACGCCAGGGATTGCCTTTTCTACAGTAAATTTTTCAAAATATTAATTTTTACTGTCGCAAATTTTAAATACGCCAGGGATTGCCTTTTCTATAGTAAATTATTCAAAAAATAATTTTTTACTGTCGCAAATTTCAAATCCGCCAGGGATTGCCTTTTCTATAGTAAATTATTCAAAAAATAATTTTCAACTGTCGCAAATTTTAATTACGCCAGGGATTGCCTTTTCTATAGTAAATTATTCAAAAAATAATTTTCTACTGTCGCAAATTTTAAATACGCCAGGGATTGCCTTTTCTATAGTAAATTATTCAAAAAATAATTTTCTACTGTCGCAAATTTTAATTACGCCAGGGATTGCCTTTTCTATAGTAAATTATTCAAAAAATAATTTTTTACTGTCGCAAATTTTAAATACGCCAGGGATTGCCTTTTCTATAGTAAATTATTCAAAAAATAATTTTTTACTATCGCGAATTTCAAATCCGCCAGGGATTGCCTTTTCTATAGTAAATTATTCAAAAAATAATTTTCTACTGTCGCAAATTTTAATTACGCCAGGGATTGCCTTTTCTATAGTAAATTTTGCAAAAAAATAATTTTCTACTGTCGCAAATTTTAAATATCCCAGGGATTGCCTTTTCTATAGTAAATTATTCAAAAAATAATTTTATACTGTCGCAAATTTTAATTACGCCAGGGATTGCCTTTTCTATAGTAAATTATTCAAAAAGAATTTTTTTACTATCGCAAATTTTAATTACGCCAGGGATTGCCTTTTCTATAGTAAATTATTCAAAATATTAATTTTTTACTGTCGCAAATTTTAATTACGCCAGGGATTGCCTTTTCTATAGTAAATTATTCAAAAAATAATTTTCAACTGTCGCAAATTTCAAATCCGCCAGGGATTGCCTTTTCTATATTAAATTATTCAAAAATTAATTTTCTACTGTCGAAAATTTTAATTACGCCAGGGATTGCCTTTTCTATAGTAAATTTTGCAAAAAATAATTTTTTACTGTCGCAAATTTTAAATATCCCAGGGATTGCCTTTTCTATAGTAAATTTCTCACAAAATAATTTTATACTGTCGCAAATTTTAATTACGCCAGGGATTGCCTTTTCTATAGTAAATTATTCAAAAAATAATTTTTTACTATCGCAAATTTTAATTGCGCCAGGGATTGCCTTTTCTATAGTAAATTATTCAAAATATTAATTTTTTACTGTCGCAAATTTTAATTACGCCAGGGATTGCCTTTTCTATAGTAAATTATTCAAAAAATAATTTTCAAATCTCGCAAATTTCAAATCCGCCAGGGATTGCCTTTTCTATAGTAAATTATTCAAAAAATAATTTTCAACTGTCGCAAATTTTAATTACGCCAGGGATTGCCTTTTCTATAGTAAATTATTCAAAAAATAATTTTTTACTATCAAAAATTTCAAATCCGCCAGGGATTGCTTTTCTATAGTAAATTTTGCAAAAAAATAATTTTCTACTGTCGCAAATTTTAAATATCCCAGGGATTGCCTTTTCTATAGTAAATTATTCAAAAAATAATTTTCAACTGTTGCAAATTTCAAATCCGCCAGGGATTGCCTTTTCTATAGTAAATTATTCAAAAATAATTTTATACTGTCGCAAATTTTAATTACGCCAGGGATTGCCTTTTCTATAGTAAATTATTCAAAAAATAATTTTTTACTGTCGCAAATTTTAAATCCGCCAGGGATTGCCTTTTCTATAGAAAATTATTCAAAAAATAATTTTCAACTGTCGCAAATTTTAATTACTCCAGGGATTTCCTTTTCTATAGTAAATTTTGCAAAAAAATAATTTTTTACTGTCGCAAATTTTAAATATCCCAGGGATTGCCTTTTCTATAGTAAATTATTCAAAAAATAATTTTCAACTGTCGCAAATTTCAAATCCGCCAGGGATTGCCTTTTCTATAGTAAATTATTCAAAAAATAATTTTCTACTGTCGCAAATTTTAAGTGCGCCAGGGATTGCCTTTTCTATAGTAAATTATTCAAAAAATAATTTTTTACTGTCGCAAATTTTAAATACGCCAGGGATTGCCTTTTTTATAGTAAATTATTCAAAAAATAATTTTCAACTGTCGCAAATTTCAAATCCGCCAGGGATTGCCTTTTCTATAGTAAATTATTCAAAAAATAATTTTTTACTGTCGCAAATTTCAAATCCGCCAGGGATTGCCTTTTCTATAGTAAATTATTCAAAAAATAATTTTCTACTGTCGCAAATTTTAACTGCGCCAGGGATTGCCTTTTCTATAGTAAATTATTCAAAAAATAATTTTCTACTGTCGCAAATTTTAATTACGCCAAGGATTGCCTTTTCTATAGTAAATTTTCCAAAAAAATAATTTTCTACTGTCGCAAATTTTAAATATCCCAGGGATTGCCTTTTCTATAGTAAATTATTCAAAAAATAATTTTATACTGTCGCAAATTTTAATTACGCTAGGGATTGCCTTTTCTATAGTAAATTATTCAAAAAATAATTTTTTACTGTCGCAAATTTTAAATATCCCTGGGATTGCCTTTTCTATATTAAGTTATTCAAAAAATAATTTTCTACTGTCGCAAATTTTAATTACGCCAGGGATTGCCTTTTCTATAGTAAATTATTCAAAAAATAATTTTTTACTGTCGCAAATTTTAATTGCGCCAGGGATTGCCTTTTCTATAGTAAATTATTCAAAAAATAATTTTATACTGTCGCAAATTTTAATTACGCCAGGGATTGCCTTTTCTATAGTAAATTATTCAAAAAATAATTTTCTACTGTCGCAAATTTTAATTGCGCCAGGGATTGCCTTTTCTATAGTAAATTATTCAAAAAATAATTTTTTACTGTCGCAAATTTTAATTGCGCCAGGGATTGCCTTTTCTATAGTAAATTATTCAAAAAATTATTTTATACTGTCGCAAATTTTAATTACGCCAGGGATTGCCTTTTCTATAGTAAATTATTCAAAAAATAATTTTCTACTGTCGCAAATTTTAATTACGCCAGGGATTGCCTTTTCTATAGTAAATTATTCAAAAAATAATTTTCTACCGTCGCAAATTTTAATTGCGCCAGGGATTGCCTTTTCTATAGTAAATTATTCAAAATATTAATTTTTTACTGTCGCAAATTTTAATTACGCCAGGGATTGCCATTTCTATAGTAAATTATTCAAAAAATAATTTTCAACTGTCGCACATTTCAAATCCGCCAGGGATTGCCTTTTCTATAGTAAATTATTCAAAATATTAATTTTTTACTGTCGCAAATTTTAATTGCGCCAGGGATTGCCTTTTCTATAGTAAATTATTCAAAAAATAATTTTCTACTGTCGCAAATTTTAATTACGCCAGGGATTGCCTTTTCTATAGTAAATTATTCAAAAAATAATTTTTTACTATCGCAAATTTCAAATCCGCCAGGGATTGCCTTTTCTATAGTAAATTATTCAAAAAATAATTTTCTACTGTCGCAAATTTTAATTACGCCAGGGATTGCCTTTTCTATAGTAAATTATTCAAAAAATAATTTTCTACTGTCGCAAATTTTAATTACGCCAGGGATTGCCTTTTCTATAGTAAATTATTCAAAAAATAATTTTATACTGTCGCAAATTTCAAATCCGCCAGGGATTGCCTTTTCTATAGTAAATTATTCAAAAAATAATTTTCTACTGTCGCAAATTTTAATTACGCCAGGGATTGCCTTTTCTATAGTAAATTATTCAAAAAATAATTTTATACTGTCGCAAATTTTAAATACGCCAGGGATTGCCTTTTCTATAGTAAATTATTCAAAAAATAATTTTTTACTATCGCAAATTTCAAATGCGCCAGGGATTGCCTTTTCTATAGTAAATTTTTCAAAAAATAATTTTTTACTGTCGCAAATTTTAATTGCGCCATGGATTGCCTTTTCTATAGTAAATTATTCAAAAAATAATTTTATACTGTCGCAAATTTTATTTACGCCAGGGATTGCCTTTTCTATAGTAAATTATTCAAAAAATAATTTTCTACTGTCGCAAATTTTAATTACGCCAGGGATTGCCTTTTCTATAGTAAATTATTCAAAAAATAATTTTCTACCGTCGCAAATTTTAATTGCGCCAGGGATTGCCTTTTCTATAGTAAATTATTCAAAAAATAATTTTTTTCTGTCGCAAATTTTAATTGCGCCAGGGATTGCCTTTTCTATAGTAAATTATTCAAAAAATAATTTTATACTGTCGCAAATTTTAATTACGCCAGGGATTGCCATTTCTATAGTAAATTATTCACAAAATAATTTTCTACTGTCGCAAATTTTAATTACGCCAGGGATTGCCTTTTCTATAGTAAATTATTCAAAAAATAATTTTCTACCGTCGCAAATTTTAATTGCGCCAGGGATTGCCTTTTCTATAGTAAATTATTCAAAATATTAATTTTTTACTGTCGCAAATTTTAATTACGCCAGGGATTGCCTTTTCTATAGTAAATTATTCAAAAAATAATTTTCAACTGTCGCAAATTTCAAATCCGCCAGGGATTGCCTTTTCTATAGTAAATTATTCAAAATATTAATTTTTTACTGTCGCAAATTTTAATTGCGCCAGGGATTGCCTTTTCTATAGTAAATTATTCAAAAAATAATTTTCTACTGTCGCAAATTTTAATTACGCCAGGGATTGCCTTTCTATAGTAAATTATTCAAAAAATAATTTTTTACTATCGCAAATTTCAAATCCGCCAGGGATTGCCTTTTCTATAGTAAATTATTCAAAAAATAATTTTCTACTGTCGCAAATTTTAATTACGCCAGGGATTGCCTTTTCTATAGTAAATTATTCAAAAAATAATTTTCTACTGTCGCAAATTTTAATTACGCCAGGGATTGCCTTTTCTATAGTAAATTATTCAAAAAATAATTTTTTACTGTCGCAAATTTCAAATCCGCCAGGGATTGCCTTTTCTATAGTAAATTATTCAAAAAATAATTTTCTACTGTCGCAAATTTTAATTACGCCAAGGATTGCCTTTTCTATAGTAAATTTTCCAAAAAAATAATTTTCTACTGTCGCAAATTTTAAATATCCCAGGGATTGCCTTTTCTATAGTAAATTATTCAAAAAATAATTTTATACTGTCGCAAATTTTAATTACGCTAGGGATTGCCTTTTCTATAGTAAATTATTCAAAAAATAATTTTTTACTGTCGCAAATTTTAAATATCCCTGGGATTGCCTTTTCTATATTAAGTTATTCAAAAAATAATTTTCTACTGTCGCAAATTTTAATTACGCCAGGGATTGCCTTTTCTATAGTAAATTATTCAAAAAATAATTTTTTACTGTCGCAAATTTTAATTGCGCCAGGGATTGCCTTTTCTATAGTAAATTATTCAAAAAATAATTTTATACTGTCGCAAATTTTAATTACGCCAGGGATTGCCTTTTCTATAGTAAATTATTCAAAAAATAATTTTCTACTGTCGCAAATTTTAATTGCGCCAGGGATTGCCTTTTCTATAGTAAATTATTCAAAAAATAATTTTTTACTGTCGCAAATTTTAATTGCGCCAGGGATTGCCTTTTCTATAGTAAATTATTCAAAAAATTATTTTATACTGTCGCAAATTTTAATTACGCCAGGGATTGCCTTTTCTATAGTAAATTATTCAAAAAATAATTTTCTACTGTCGCAAATTTTAATTACGCCAGGGATTGCCTTTTCTATAGTAAATTATTCAAAAAATAATTTTCTACCGTCGCAAATTTTAATTGCGCCAGGGATTGCCTTTTCTATAGTAAATTATTCAAAATATTAATTTTTTACTGTCGCAAATTTTAATTACGCCAGGGATTGCCATTTCTATAGTAAATTATTCAAAAAATAATTTTCAACTGTCGCACATTTCAAATCCGCCAGGGATTGCCTTTTCTATAGTAAATTATTCAAAATATTAATTTTTTACTGTCGCAAATTTTAATTGCGCCAGGGATTGCCTTTTCTATAGTAAATTATTCAAAAAATAATTTTCTACTGTCGCAAATTTTAATTACGCCAGGGATTGCCTTTTCTATAGTAAATTATTCAAAAAATAATTTTTTACTATCGCAAATTTCAAATCCGCCAGGGATTGCCTTTTCTATAGTAAATTATTCAAAAAATAATTTTCTACTGTCGCAAATTTTAATTACGCCAGGGATTGCCTTTTCTATAGTAAATTATTCAAAAAATAATTTTCTACTGTCGCAAATTTTAATTACGCCAGGGATTGCCTTTTCTATAGTAAATTATTCAAAAAATAATTTTATACTGTCGCAAATTTCAAATCCGCCAGGGATTGCCTTTTCTATAGTAAATTATTCAAAAAATAATTTTCTACTGTCGCAAATTTTAATTACGCCAGGGATTGCCTTTTCTATAGTAAATTATTCAAAAAATAATTTTATACTGTCGCAAATTTTAAATACGCCAGGGATTGCCTTTTCTATAGTAAATTATTCAAAAAATAATTTTTTACTATCGCAAATTTCAAATGCGCCAGGGATTGCCTTTTCTATAGTAAATTTTTCAAAAAATAATTTTTTACTGTCGCAAATTTTAATTGCGCCATGGATTGCCTTTTCTATAGTAAATTATTCAAAAAATAATTTTATACTGTCGCAAATTTTATTTACGCCAGGGATTGCCTTTTCTATAGTAAATTATTCAAAAAATAATTTTCTACTGTCGCAAATTTTAATTACGCCAGGGATTGCCTTTTCTATAGTAAATTATTCAAAAAATAATTTTCTACCGTCGCAAATTTTAATTGCGCCAGGGATTGCCTTTTCTATAGTAAATTATTCAAAAAATAATTTTTTTCTGTCGCAAATTTTAATTGCGCCAGGGATTGCCTTTTCTATAGTAAATTATTCAAAAAATAATTTTATACTGTCGCAAATTTTAATTACGCCAGGGATTGCCATTTCTATAGTAAATTATTCACAAAATAATTTTCTACTGTCGCAAATTTTAATTACGCCAGGGATTGCCTTTTCTATAGTAAATTATTCAAAAAATAATTTTCTACCGTCGCAAATTTTAATTGCGCCAGGGATTGCCTTTTCTATAGTAAATTATTCAAAATATTAATTTTTTACTGTCGCAAATTTTAATTACGCCAGGGATTGCCTTTTCTATAGTAAATTATTCAAAAAATAATTTTCAACTGTCGCAAATTTCAAATCCGCCAGGGATTGCCTTTTCTATAGTAAATTATTCAAAATATTAATTTTTTACTGTCGCAAATTTTAATTGCGCCAGGGATTGCCTTTTCTATAGTAAATTATTCAAAAAATAATTTTCTACTGTCGCAAATTTTAATTACGCCAGGGATTGCCTTTCTATAGTAAATTATTCAAAAAATAATTTTTTACTATCGCAAATTTCAAATCCGCCAGGGATTGCCTTTTCTATAGTAAATTATTCAAAAAATAATTTTCTACTGTCGCAAATTTTAATTACGCCAGGGATTGCCTTTTCTATAGTAAATTATTCAAAAAATAATTTTCTACTGTCGCAAATTTTAATTACGCCAGGGATTGCCTTTTCTATAGTAAATTATTCAAAAAATAATTTTTTACTGTCGCAAATTTCAAATCCGCCAGGGATTGCCTTTTCTATAGTAAATTATTCAAAAAATAATTTTCTACTGTCGCAAATTTTAATTACGCCAGGGATTGCCTTTTCTATAGTAAATTATTCAAAAAATAATTTTATACTGTCGCAAATTTTAAATACGCCAGGGATTGCCTTTTCTATAGTAAATTATGCAAAATATTAATTTTTTATTGTCGCAAATTTTAATTACGCCAGGGATTGCCTTTTCTATAGTAAATTATTCAAAAAATAATTTTTTACTGTCGCTAATTTTAACTGCGCCAGGGATTGCCTTTTCTATAGTAAATTATTCAAAAAATAATTTTCTACTGTCGCTAATTTTAATTACTCCAGGGATTGCCTTTTCTATAGTAAATTATTCAAAAAATAATTTTCTACTGTCGCAAATTTTAATTGCGCCAGGGATTGCCTTTTCTATAGTAAATTATTCAAAATATTAATTTTTTACTGTCGCAAATTTTAATTACGCTAGGGATCGCCTTTTCTATAGTAAATTATTCAGAAAATAATTTTCAACTGTCGCAAATTTCAAATCCGCCAGGGATTGCCTTTTCTATAATAAATTATTCAAAATATTAATTTTTTACTGTCGCAAATTTTAATTACGCCAGGGATTGCCTTTTCTATAGTAAATTATTCAAAAAATAATTTTATACTGTCGCAAATTTTAAATACGCCAGGGATTGCCTTTTTTATAGTAAATTATTCAAAAAATAATTTTTTACTATCGCAAATAACAAATCCGCCAGGGATTGCCTTTTCTATAGTAAATTATGCAAAATATTAATTTTTTATTGTCGCAAATTTTAATTACGCCAGGGATTGCCTTTTCTATAGTAAATTATTCAAAAAATAATTTTCTACTGTCGCAAATTTTAATTACGCCAGGGATTGCCTTTTATATAGTAAATTATTCAAAAAATAATTTTATACTGTCGCAAATTTTAAGTGCGCCAGGGATTGCCTTTTCTATAGTAAATTATTCAAAAAATAATTTTATACTGTCGCAAATTTTAATTACGCCATGGATTGCCTTTTCTATAGTAAATTATTCAAAAAATAATTTTTTACTGTCGCAAATTTTAACTGCGCCAGGGATTGCCTTTTCTATAGTAAATTATTCAAAAAATAATTTTCTACTGTCGCTAATTTTAATTACTCCAGGGATTGCCTTTTCTATAGTAAATTATTCAAAAAATAATTTTCTACTGTCGCAAATTTTAATTGCGCCAGGGATTGCCTTTTCTATAGTAAATTATTCAAAATATTAATTTTTTACTGTCGCTAATTTTAATTACGCTAGGGATTGCCTTTTCTATAGTAAATTATTCAGAAAATAATTTTCAACTGTCGCAAATTTCAAATCCGCCAGGGATTGCCTTTTCTATAGTAAATTATTAAAAATATTAATTTTTTACTGTCGCAAATTTTAATTACGCCAGGGATTGCCTTTTCTATAGTAAATTATTCAAAAAATAATTTTCTACTGTCGCAAATTTTAATTACTCCAGGGATTGCCTTTTCTATAGTAAATTTTTCAAAAAATAATTTTTTACTGTCGCAAATTTTAAATATCCCAGGGATTGCCTTTTCTATAGTAAATTATTCAAAAAATAATTTTCTACTGTCGCAAATTTTAATTACGCCAGGGATTGCCTTTTTTATAGTAAATTATTCAAAAAATAATTTTCTACTGTCGCAAATTTTAATTACGCCAGGGATTGCCTTTTCTATAGTAAATTATTCAAAAAATAATTTTCAACTGTCGCAAATTTTAATTACGCCAGGGATTGCCTTTTCTATAGTAAATTATTCAAAAAATAATTTTCAACTGTCGCAAATTGTAAATATCCCAAGGATTGCCTTTTCTATAGTAAATTATTCAAAAAATAATTTTTTACTGTCGCAAATTTTAAGTGCGCCAGGGATTGCCTTTTCTATAGTAAATTTTGCAAAAATATAATTTTCTACTGTCGCAAATATTAATTACGCCAGGGATTGCCTTTTCTATAGTAAATTAGTCAAAAAATAATTTTTTACTGTCGCAAATTTTAAATATCCCAGGGATTGCCTTTTCTACAGTAAATTATTCAAGAAATAATTTTTTACTGTCGCAAATTTTAAATACGCCAGGGATTGCCTTTTCTATAGTAAATTATTCAAAAAATAATTTTATACTGTCGCAAATTTTAATTATGCCAGGGATTGCCTTTTCTATAGTAAATTATTCAAAAAATAATTTTCAACTGTCGCAAATTTTAATTACGCCAGGGATTGCCTTTTCTATAGTAAATTATTCAAAAAATAATTTTTTACTGTCGCAAATTTCAAATCCGCCAGGGATAGCCTTTTCTATAGTAAATTATACAAAAAATAATTTTCTACTGTCGCAAATTTTAATTTCGCCAGGGATTGACTTTTCTATAGTAAATTATTCAAAAAATAATTTTATACTGTCGCAAATTTTAAATACGCCAGGGATTGCCTTTTCTATAGTAAATTATTCAAAAAATAATTTTTTACTATCGCAAATTTCAAATCCTCCAGGGATTGCCTTTTCTATAGTAAATTATTCAAAAAATAATTTTCTACTGTCGCAAATTTTAATTACGCCAGGGATTGCCTTTTCTATAGTAAATTATTCAAAAAATAATTTTCTACTGTCGCAAATTTTAATTACGCCAGGGATTGCCTTTCCTATAGTAAATTTTTCAAAAAATAATTTTTTACTGTCGCAAATTTTAAATAACCCAGTGATTGCCTTTTCTATAGTAAATTATTCAAAAAATAATTTTCTACTGTCGCAAATTTTAATTACGCCAGGGATTGCCTTTTATATAGTAAATTATTAAAAAAATAATTTTATACTGTCGCAAATTTTAATTACGCCAGGGATTGCCTTTTCTATAGTAAATTATTCAAAAAATAATTTTCAACTGTCGCAAATTTTAATTACGCCATGGATTGCCTTTTCTATAGTAAATTATTCAAAAAATAATTTTTACTGTCGCAAATTTCAAATCCGCCAGGGATTGCCTTTTCTATAGTAAATTATTCAAAAAATAATTTTCTACTGTCGCAAATTTTAATTACGCCAGGAATTGCCTTTTCTATAGCAAATTATTCAAAAAATAATTTTATACTGTCGCAAATTTTAAATACGCCAGGGATTGCCTTTTCTATAGTAAATTATTCAAAAAATAATTTTTTATTATCGCAAATTTCAAATCCGCCAGGGATTGCCTTTTCTATAGTAAATTATTCAAAAAATAATTTTCTACTGTCGCAAATTTTAATTACGCCAGGGATTGCCTTTTCTATAGTAAATTTTTCCAAAAATAATTTTTTACTCTCGCAAATTTTAAATATCCCAGTGATTGCCTTTTCTATAGTAAATTATTCAAAAAATAATTTTCTACTTTCGCAAATTTTAATTACGCCAGGGATTGCCTTTTCTATAGTAAATTATTCAAAAAATAATTTTATACTGTCGCAAATTTTAATTACGCCAGGGATTGCCTTTTCTATAGTAAATTATTCAAAAAATAATTTTCAACTGTCGCAAATTTTAATAACGCCAGGGATTGCCTTTTCTATAGTAAATTATTCAAAAAATAATTTTTTACTGTCGCAAATTTCAAATCCGCCAGGGATTGCCTTTTCTATAGTAAATTATTCAAAAAATAATTTTCTACTGTCGCAAATTTTAATTACGCCAGGGATTGCCTTTTCTATAGTAAATTATTCAAAAATAATTTTATACTGTCGCAAATTTTAAATACGCCAGGGATTGCCTTTTCTATAGTAAATTATTCAAAAAATAATTTTTTACTATCGCAAATTTCAAATCCTCCAGGGATTGCCTTTTCTATAGTAAATTATTCAAAAAATAATTTTCTACTGTCGCAAATTTTAATTACGCCAGGGATTGCCTTTTCTATAGTAAATTATTCAAAAAATAATTTTCTACTGTCGCAAATTTTAATTACGCCAGGGATTGCCTTTTCTATAGTAAATTATTCAAAAAATAATTTTCTACCGTCGGAAATTTTAATTGCGCCAGGGATTGCCTTTTTTATAGTAAATTATTCAAAAATATTTTTTTACTGTCGCAAATTTTAATTACGCCAGGGATTGCCTTTTCTATAGTAAATTTTTCAAAAAATAATTTTTTACTGTCGCAAATTTTAAATATCCCAGGGATTGCCTTTTCTATAGTAAATTATTCAAAAAATAATTTTCTACTGTCGCAAATTTTAATTACGCCAGGGATTGCCTTTTTTATAGTAAATTATTCAAAAAATAATTTTCTACTGTCGCAAATTTTAATTACGCCAGGGATTGCCTTTTCTATAGTAAATTATTCAAAAAATAATTTTCAACTGTCGCAAATTTTAATTACGCCAGGGATTGGCTTTTCTATAGTAAATTATTCAAAAAATAATTTTCTACTGTCGCAAATTGTAAATATCCCAAGGATTGCCTTTTCTATAGTAAATTATTCAAAAAATAATTTTTTACTGTCGCAAATTTTATGTGCGCCAGGGATTGCCTTTTCTATAGTAAATTTTGCAAAAAAATAATTTTCTACTGTCGCAAATTTTAATTACGCCAGGGATTGCCTTTTCTATAGTAAATTATTCAAAAAATAATTTTTTACTGTCGCAAATTTTAAATATCCCAGGGATTGCCTTTTCTACAGTAAATTATTCAAGAAATAATTTTTTACTGTCGCAAATTTTAAATACGCCAGGGATTGCCTTTTCTATAGTAAATTATTCAAAAAATAATTTTATACTGTCGCAAATTTTAATTACGCCAGGGATTGCCTTTTCTATAGTAAATTATTCAAAAAATAATTTTCAACTGTCGCAAATTTTAATTACGCCAGGGATTGCCTTTTCTATAGTAAATTATTCAAAAAATAATTTTTTACTGTCGCAAATTTCAAATCCGCCAGGGATTCCCTTTTCTATAGTAAATTATTCAAAAAATAATTTTCTACTGTCGCAAATTTTAATTACGCCAGGGATTGCCTTTTCTATAGTAAATTATTCAAAAAATCATTTTATACTGTCGCAAATTTTAAATACGCCAGGGATTGCCTTTTCTATAGTAAATTATTCAAAAAATAAATTTTACTATCGCAAATTTCAAATCCTCCAGGGATTGCCTTTTCTATAGTAAATTATTCAAAAAATAATTTTCTACTGTCGCAAATTTTAATTACGCCAGGGATTGCCTTTTCTATAGTAAATTATTCAAAAAATAATTTTCTACTGTCGCAAATTTTAATTACGCCAGGGATTGCCTTTCCTATAGTAAATTTTTCAAAAAATAATTTTTTACTGTCTCAAATTTTAAATAACCCAGTGATTGCCTTTTCTATAGTAAATTATTCAAAAAATAATTTTCTACTGTCGCAAATTTTAATTACGCCAGGGATTGCCTTTTATATAGTAAATTATTCAAAAAATAATTTTATATTGTCGCAAATTTTAATTACGCCAGGGATTGCCTTTTCTATAGTAAATTATTCAAAAAATAATTTTCAACTGTCGCAAATTTTAATTACGCCAGGGATTGCCTTTTCTATAGTAAATTATTCAAAAAATAATTTTTTACTGTCGCAAATTTCAAATCCGCCAGGGATTGCCTTTTCTATAGTAAATTATTCAAAAAATAATTTTCTACTGTCGCAAATTTTAATTACGCCAGGGATTGCCTTTTCTATAGTAAATTATTCAAAAAATAATTTTATACTGTCGCAAATTTTAAATACGCCAGGGATTGCCTTTTCTATAGTAAATTATTCAAAAAATAATTTTTTACTATCGCAAATTTCAAATCCGCCAGGGATTGCCTTTTCTATAGTAAATTATTCAAAAAATAATTTTCTACTGTCGCAAATTTTAATTACGCCAGGGATTGCCTTTTCTATAGTAAATTTTTCAAAAAATAATTTTTTACTCTCGCAAATTTTAAATATCCCAGTGATTGCCTTTTCTATAGTAAATTATTCAAAAAATAATTTTCTACTGTCGCAAATTTTAATTACGCCAGGGATTGCCTTTTCTATAGTAAATTATTCAAAAAATAATTTTATACTGTCGCAAATTTTAATTACGCCAGGGATTGCCTTTTCTATAGTAAATTATTCAAAAAATAATTTTCAACTGTCGCAAATTTTAATTACGCCAGGGATTGCCTTTTCTATAGTAAATTATTCAAAAAATAATTTTTTACTGTCGCAAATTTCAAATCCGCCAGGGATTGCCTTTTCTATAGTAAATTATTCAAAAAATAATTTTCTACTGTCGCAAATTTTAATTACGCCAGGGATTGCCTTTTCTATAGTAAATTATTCAAAAAATAATTTTATACTGTCGCAAATTTTAAATACGCCAGGGATTGCCTTTTCTTTAGTAAATTATTCAAAAAATAATCTTTTACTATCGCAAATTTCAAATCCTCCAGGGATTGCCTTTTCTATAGTAAATTATTCAAAAAATAATTTTCTACTGTCGCAAATTTTAATTACGCCAGGGATTGCCTTTTCTATAGTAAATTATTCAAAAAATAATTTTCTACTGTCGCAAATTTTAATTACGCCAGGGATTGCCTTTTCTATAGTAAATTATTCAAAAAATAATTTTCTACTGTCGCAAATTTTAATTGCGCCAGGGATTGCCTTTTCTATAGTAAATTATTCAAAAAATAATTTTTTACTGTCGCAAATTTTAATTGCGCCAGGGATTGCCTATTCTATAGTAAATTATTCAAAAAATAATTTTATACTGTCGCAAATTTAATTACGCCAGGGATTGCCTTTTCTATAGTAAATTATTCAAAAAATAATTTTTCTACTGTCGCAAATTTTAATTACGCCAGGGATTGCCTTTTCTATAGTAAATTATTCAAAAAATAATTTTCTACCGTCGCAAATTTAATTGCGCCAGGGATTGACTTTTCTATAGTAAATTATTCAAAAAATAATTTTTTACTATCGCAAATTTCAAATCCTCCAGGGATTGCCTTTTCTATAGTAAATTATTCAAAAAATAATTTTCTACTGTCGCAAATTTTAATTACGCCAGGGATTGCCTTTTCTATAGTAAATTATTCAAAAAATAATTTTCTACTGTCGCAAATTTTAATTACGCAGGGATTGCCTTTTCTATAGTAAATTATTCAAACAATAATTTTCTACCGTCGCAAATTTTAATTGCGCCAGGGATTGCCTTTTCTATAGTTAAATTATTCAAAAAATAATTTTTTACTGTCGCAAATTTTAATTACGCCAGGGATTGCCTTTTCTATAGTAAATTTTTCAAAAAATAATTTTTTACTGTCGCAAATTTTAAATATCCCAGGGATTGCCTTTTCTATAGTAATTATTCAAAAAATAATTTTCTACTGTCGCAAATTTTAATTACGCCAGGGATTGCCTTTTTTATAGTAAATTATTCAAAAATAATTTTCTACTGTCGCAAATTTTAATTACGCCAGGGATTGCCTTTTCTATAGTAAATTATTCAAAAAATAATTTTCAACTGTCGCAAATTTTAATTACGCCAGGGATTGCCTTTTCTATAGTAAATTATTCAAAAAATAATTTTCAACTGTCGCAAATTGTAAATATCCAAGGATTGCCTTTTCTATAGTAAATTATTCAAAAAATAATTTTTTATTGTCGCAAATTTTAAGTGCGCCAGGATTGCCTTTTCTATAGTAAATTTTGCAAAAAATAATTTTCTACTGTCGCAAATTTTAATTACGCCAGGGATTGCCTTTTCTATAGTAAATTATTCAAAAAATAATTTTTTACTGTCGCAAATTTTAAATATCCCAGGGATTGCCTTTTCTACAGTAAATTATTCAAGAAATAATTTTTTACTGTCGCAAATTTTAAATACGCCAGGGATTGCCTTTTCTATAGTAAATTATTCAAAAAAATAATTTTATACTGTCGCAAATTTTAATTACGCCAGGGATTGCCTTTTCTATAGTAAATTATTCAAAAAATAATTTCAACTGTCGCAAATTTTAATTACGCCAGGGATTGCCTTTTCTATAGTAAATTATTCAATAAAATAATTTTTTACTGTCGCAAATTTCAAATCCGCCAGGGATTGCCTTTTCTATAGTAAATTATTCAAAAAATAATTTTCTACTGTCGCAAATTTTAATTACGCCAGGGATTGCCTTTTCTATAGTAAATTATTCAAAAAATAATTTTATACTGTCGCAAATTTTAAATACGCCAGGGATTGCCTTTTCTATAGTAAATTATTCAAAAAATAATTTTTTACTATCGCAAATTTCAAATCCTCCAGGGATTGGCTTTTCTATAGTAAAATATTCAAAAAATAATTTTCTACTGTCGCAAATTTTAATTACGCCAGGGATTGCCTTTTATATAGTAAATTATTCAAAAAATATTTTTTACTGTCGCAAATTTCAAATCCGCCAGGGATTGCCTTTTCTATAGTAAATTATTCAAAAAATAATTTTCTACTGTCGCAAAATTTTAATTACGCCAGGGATTGCCTTTTTTATAGTAAATTATTCAAAAAATAATTTTCTACTGTCGCAAATTTTAATTACGCAGGGATTGCCTTTTCTATAGTAAATTATTCAAAAAATAATTTTCAACTGTCGCAAATTTTAATTACGCCAGGGATTGCCTTTTCTATAGTAAATTATTCAAAAAATAATTTTATACTGTCGCAAATTTTAAATATCCCAGTGATTGCCTTTTCTATAGTAAATTATTCAAAAAATAATTTTTTTACTGTCGCAAATTTTTAATTACGCCAGGGATTGCCTTTTCTATAGTAAATTATTCAAAAAATAATTTTATTCTGTCGCAAATTTTAATTACGCCAGGGATTGCCTTTTCTATAGTAAATTATTCAAAAAATAATTTTCAACTGTCGCAAATTTTAATTACGCCAGGGATTGCCTTTTCTATAGTAAATTATTCAAAAAATAATTTTTTACTGTCGCAAATTTCAAATCCACCAGGGATTGCCTTTTCTATAATAAATTATTCAAAAAATAATTTTCTACTGTCGCAAATTTTAATTACGCCAGGGATTGCCTTTTCTATAGTAAATTATTCAAAAAATAATTTTATACTGTCGCAAATTTTAAATACGCCAGGGATTGCCTTTTCTATAGTAAATTATTCAAAAAATAATTTTTTACTATCGCAAATTTCAAATCCTCCAGGGAATGCCTTTTCTATAGTAAATTATTCAAAAAATAATTTTCTACTGTCGCAAATTTTAATTACGCCAGGGATTGCCTTTTCTATAGTAAATTATTCAAAAAATAATTTTCTACTGTCGCAAATTTTAATTACGCCAGGGATTGCGTTTTCTATAGTAAATTATTCAAAAAATAATTTTCTACCGTCCGCAAATTTTAATTGCGCCAGGGATTGCCTTTTCTATAGTAAATTATTCAAAAAATAATTTTTTACTGTCGCAAATTTTAATTGCGCCAGGGATTGCTTTTCTATAGTAAATTATTCAAAAAATAATTTTATACTGTCGCAAATTTTAATTACGCCAGGGATTGCCTTTTCTATAGTAAATTATTCAAAAAATAATTTTCTACTGTCGCAAATTTTAATTACGCCAGGGATTGCCTTTTCTATAGTAAATTATTCAAAAAATAATTTTCTACCGTCGCAAATTTTAATTGCGCCAGGGATTGCCTTTTCTATAGTAAATTATTCAAAATATTATTTTTTTACTGTCGCAAATTTTAATTACGCCAGGGATTGCCTTTTCTATAGTAAATTATTCAAAAAATAATTTTCAACTGTCGCAAAATTTCAAATCCGCCAGGGATTGCCTTTTCTATAGTAAATTATTCAAAATATTAATTTTTTACTGTCGCAAATTTTAATTGCGCCAGGGGTTGCCTTTTCTATAGTAAATTATTCAAAAAATTATTTTCTACTGTCGCAAATTTTAATTACGCCAGGGATTGCCTTTTCTATAGTAAATTATTCAAAAAATAATTTTTTACTATCGCAAATTTCAAATCCGCCAGGGATTGCCTTTTCTATAGTAAATTATTCAAAAAATAATTTTCTACTGTCGCAAATTTTAATTACGCCAGGGATTGCCTTTTCTATAGTAAATTATTCAAAAAATAATTTTCTACTGTCGCAAATTTTAATTACGCCAGGGATTGCCTTTTCTATAGTAAATTATTCAAAAAATAATTTTTTACCGTCGCAAATTTCAAATCCGCCAGGGATTGCCTTTTCTATAGTAAATTATTCAAAAAATAATTTTCTACTGTCGCAAATTTTAATTACGCCAGGGATTGCCTTTTCTATAGTAAATTATTCAAAAAATAATTTTATACTGTCGAAATTTTAAATACGCCAGGGATTGCCTTTTCTATAGTAAATTATTCAAAAAATAATTTTTTACTATCGCAAATTTCAAATCCGCCAGGGATTGCCTTTTCTATAGTAAATTATTCAAAAAATAATTTTATACTGCCGCAAATTTTAAATACGCCAGGGATTGCCTTTTCTATAGTAAATTATTCAAAAAAAATTTTTTACTATCGCAAATTTCAAAGCCGCCAGGGATTGCCTTTTCTATAGTAAATTATGCAAAATATTAATTTTTTACTGTCGCAAATTTTAATTACGCCAGGGATTGCCTTTTCTATAGTAAATTATTCAACAAATAATTTTCTACTGTCGCAAATTTTAATTACGCTAGGGATTGCCTTTTCTATAGTAAATTTTTCAAAAAATAATTTTTTACTGTCGCAAATTTTAAATATCCCAGGGATTGCCTTTTCTATAGTAAATTATTCAAAAAATAATTTTGTACTGTCGCAAATTTTAATTACGCCAGGGATTGCCTTTTCTATAGTAAATATTCAAAAAATAATTTTCTACTGTCGCAAATTTTAATTACGCCAGGGATTGCCTTTTCTATAGTAACTTATTCAAAAAATAATTTTCTACTGTCGCAAATTTTAATTGCGCCAGGGATTGCATTTTCTATAGTAAATTATTCAAAATATTAATTTTTTACTGTCGCAAATTTTAATTACGCCAGGGATTGCCTTTTCTATAGTAAATTATTCAGAAAATAATTTTCAACTGTCGCAAATTTCAAATCCGCCAGGGATTGCCTTTTCTATAGTAAATTATTCAAAATATTAATTTTTTTCTGTCGCAAATTTTAATTACGCCAGGGATTGCCTTTTCTATAGTAAATTATTCAAAAAATAATTTTCTACTGTCGCAAATTTTAATTACGCCAGGGATTGCCTTTTCTATAGTCAATTTTTCAAAAAATAATTTTTTACTGTCGCAAATTTTAAATGTCCCAGGGATTGCCTTTTCTATAGTAAATTATTCAAAAAATAATTTTCTACTGTCGCAAATTTTAATTACGCCAGGGATTGCCTTTTTTATAGTAAATTATTCAAAAAATAATTTTCTACTGTCGCAAATTTTAATTACGCCAGGGATTGCCTTTTCTATAGTAAATTATTCAAAAAATAATTTTCAACTGTCGCAAATTTTAATTACGCCAGGGATTGCCTTTTCTATAGTAAATTATTCAAAAAATAATTTTCAACTTTCGCAAATTTTAAATATCCCAGGGATTTCCTTTTCTATAGTAAATTATTCAAAAAATAATTTTTTATTGTCGCAAATTTTAAGTGCGCCAGGGATTGCCTTTTCTATAGTAAATTTTGCAAAAAAATAATTTTCTACTGTCGCAAATTTTAATTACACCAGGGATTGCCTTTTCTATAGTAAATTATTCAAAAAATAATTTTTTACTGTCGCAAATTTTAAATATCCCAGGGATTGCCTTTCCTACAGTAAATTATTCAAGAAATAATTTTTTACTGTCGCAAATTTTAAATACGCCAGGGATTGCCTTTTCTATAGTAAATTATTCAAAAAATAATTTTATACTGTCGCAAATTTTAATTACGCCAGGGATTGCCTTTTCTATAGTAAATTATTCAAAAAATAATTTTCAACTGTCGCAAATTTTAATTACGCCAGGGATTGCCTTTTCAATAGTAAATTATTCAAAAAATAATTTTTTACTGTCGCAAATTTCAAATCCGCCAGGGATTGCCTTTCCTATAGTAAATTATTCAAAAAATAATTTTCTACTGTCGCAAATTTTAATTACGCCAGGGATTGCCTTTTCTATAGTAAATTATTCAAAAAATAATTTTATACTGTCGCAAATTTTAATTACGCCAGGGGTTGCCTTTTCTATAGTAAATTATTCAAAAAATTATTTTCTACTGTCGCAAATTTTAATTACGCCAGGGATTGCCTTTTCTATAGTAAATTATTCAAAAAATAATTTTTTACTATCGCAAATTTCAAATCCGCCAGGGATTGCCTTTTCTATAGTAAATTATTCAAAAAATAATTTTCTACTGTCGCAAATTTTAATTACGCCAGGGATTGCCTTTTCTATAGTAAATTATTCAAAAAATAATTTTCTACTGTCGCAAATTTTAATTACGCCAGGGATTGCCTTTTCTATAGTAAATTATTCAAAAAATAATTTTTTACCGTCGCAAATTTCAAATCCGCCAGGGATTGCCTTTTCTATAGTAAATTATTCAAAAAATAATTTTCTACTGTCGCAAATTTTAATTACGCCAGGGATTGCCTTTTCTATAGTAAATTATTCAAAAAATAATTTTATACTGTCGAAATTTTAAATACGCCAGGGATTGCCTTTTCTATAGTAAATTATTCAAAAAATAATTTTTTACTATCGCAAATTTCAAATCCGCCAGGGATTGCCTTTTCTATAGTAAATTATTCAAAAAATAATTTTATACTGCCGCAAATTTTAAATACGCCAGGGATTGCCTTTTCTATAGTAAATTATTCAAAAAAAATTTTTTTACTATCGCAAATTTCAAAGCCGCCAGGGATTGCCTTTTCTATAGTAAATTATGCAAAATATTAATTTTTTACTGTCGCAAATTTTAATTACGCCAGGGATTGCCTTTTCTATAGTAAATTATTCAACAAATAATTTTCTACTGTCGCAAATTTTAATTACGCTAGGGATTGCCTTTTCTATAGTAAATTTTTCAAAAAATAATTTTTTACTGTCGCAAATTTTAAATATCCCAGGGATTGCCTTTTCTATAGTAAATTATTCAAAAAATAATTTTGTACTGTCGCAAATTTTAATTACGCCAGGGATTGCCTTTTCTATAGTAAATATTCAAAAAATAATTTTCTACTGTCGCAAATTTTAATTACGCCAGGGATTGCCTTTTCTATAGTAACTTATTCAAAAAATAATTTTCTACTGTCGCAAATTTTAATTGCGCCAGGGATTGCATTTTCTATAGTAAATTATTCAAAATATTAATTTTTTACTGTCGCAAATTTTAATTACGCCAGGGATTGCCTTTTCTATAGTAAATTATTCAGAAAATAATTTTCAACTGTCGCAAATTTCAAATCCGCCAGGGATTGCCTTTTCTATAGTAAATTATTCAAAATATTAATTTTTTTCTGTCGCAAATTTTAATTACGCCAGGGATTGCCTTTTCTATAGTAAATTATTCAAAAAATAATTTTCTACTGTCGCAAATTTTAATTACGCCAGGGATTGCCTTTTCTATAGTCAATTTTTCAAAAAATAATTTTTTACTGTCGCAAATTTTAAATTGTCCCAGGGATTGCCTTTTCTATAGTAAATTATTCAAAAAATAATTTTCTACTGTCGCAAATTTTAATTACGCCAGGGATTGCCTTTTTTATAGTAAATTATTCAAAAAATAATTTTCTACTGTCGCAAATTTTAATTACGCCAGGGATTGCCTTTTCTATAGTAAATTATTCAAAAAATAATTTTCAACTGTCGCAAATTTTAATTACGCCAGGGATTGCCTTTTCTATAGTAAATTATTCAAAAAATAATTTTCAACTTTCGCAAATTTTAAATATCCCAGGGATTTCCTTTTCTATAGTAAATTATTCAAAAAATAATTTTTTATTGTCGCAAATTTTAAGTGCGCCAGGGATTGCCTTTTCTATAGTAAATTTTGCAAAAAAATAATTTTCTACTGTCGCAAATTTTAATTACACCAGGGATTGCCTTTTCTATAGTAAATTATTCAAAAAATAATTTTTTACTGTCGCAAATTTTAAATATCCCAGGGATTGCCTTTCCTACAGTAAATTATTCAAGAAATAATTTTTTACTGTCGCAAATTTTAAATACGCCAGGGATTGCCTTTTCTATAGTAAATTATTCAAAAAATAATTTTATACTGTCGCAAATTTTAATTACGCCAGGGATTGCCTTTTCTATAGTAAATTATTCAAAAAATAATTTTCAACTGTCGCAAATTTTAATTACGCCAGGGATTGCCTTTTCTATAGTAAATTATTCAAAAAATAATTTTTTACTGTCGCAAATTTCAAATCCGCCAGGGATTGCCTTTCCTATAGTAAATTATTCAAAAAATAATTTTCTACTGTCGCAAATTTTAATTACGCCAGGGATTGCCTTTTCTATAGTAAATTATTCAAAAAATAATTTTATACTGTCGCAAATTTTAAATACGCCAGGGATTGCCTTTTCTATAGTAAATTATTCAAAAAATAATTTTTTACTATCGCAAATTTCAAATCCTCCAGGGATTGCCTTTTCTATAGTAAATTATTCAAAAAATAATTTTATACTGTCGCAAATTTTAATTACGCCAGGGATTGCCTTTTCTATAGTAAATTATTCAAAAAATAATTTTCTACTGTCGCAAATTTTAATTACGCCAGGGATTGCCTTTTCTATAGTAAATTATTCAAAAAATAATTTTCTACCGTCGCAAATTTTAATTACGCCAGGGATTGCCTTTTCTATAGTAAATTATTCAAAAAATAATTTTCTAACCGTCGCAAATTTTAATTACGCCAGGGATTGCCTTTTCTATAGTAAATTATTCAAAAAATAATTTTCTACCGTCGCAAATTTTAATTGCGCCAGGGATTGCCTTTTCTATAGTAAATTATTCAAAAAATAATTTTTTACTGTCGCAAATTTTAATTGCGCCAGGGATTGCCTTTTCTATAGTAAATTATTCAAAAAATAATTTTATACTGTCGCAAATTTTAATTACGCCAGGGATTGCCTTTTCTATAGTAAATTATTCAAAAAATAATTTTCTACTGTCGCAAATTTTAAATACGCCAGGAATTGCCTTTTCTATAGCAAATTATTCAAAAAATAATTTTTTACTATCGCAAATTTCAAATCCGCCAGGGGATTGCCTTTTCTATAGTAAATTATTCAAAAAATAATTTTATACTGTCGCAAATTTTAAATACGCCAGGGATTGCCTTTTCTATAGTAAATTATTCAAAAAATAATTTTTTACTATCGCAAATTTCAAATCCGCCAGGGATTGCCTTTTCTATAGTAAATTATTCAAAAAATAATTTTTTACTGTCGCAAATTTTAAATATCCCAGGGATTGCCTTTTCTACAGTAAATTATTCAAAAAATAATTTTTTACTGTCGCAAATTTTAAATAC
Source organism: Dioctria linearis (assembly GCA_963930735.1). Taxonomy (NCBI): domain Eukaryota; kingdom Metazoa; phylum Arthropoda; class Insecta; order Diptera; family Asilidae; genus Dioctria; species Dioctria linearis. Next base: position 70,369 of record CAWVNZ010000732.1, read on the forward strand.
GCCAGGGATTGCCTTTTCTATAGTAAATTATTCAAAAAATAATTTTATACTGTCGCAAATTTTAATTACGCCAGGGATTGCCTTTTCTATAGTAAATTATTCAAAAAATAATTTTCAACTGTCGCAAATTTTAATTACGCCAGGGATTGCCTTTTCTATAGTAAATTATTCAAAAAATAATTTTTTACTGTCGCAAATTTCAAATCCGCCAGGGATTGCCTTTTCTATAGTAAATTATTCAAAAAATAATTTTCTACTGTCGCAAATTTTAACTACGCCAGGGTTTGCCTTTTCTGTAGTAAATTATTCAAAAAATAATTTTATACTGTCGCAAATTTTAAATACGCGAGGGATTGCCATTTCTTTAGTAAATTATTCAAAAAATAATTTTTTACTATCGCAAATTTCAAATCCTCCAGGGATTGCCGTTTCTATAGTAAATTATTCAAAAAATAGTTTTCTACTGTCGCAAATTTTAATTACGCCAGGGATTGCCTTTTCTATAGTAAATTATTCAAAAAATAATTTTCTACTGTCGCAAATTTTAATTACGCCAGGGATTGCCCTTTCTATAGTAAATTTTTCAAAAATAATTTTTTACTCTCGCAAATTTTAAATATCCCAGTGATTGCCTTTTCTATAGTAAATTATTCAAAAAATAATTTTCTACTGTCGCAAATTTTAATTACGCCAGGGATTGCCTTTTCTATAGTAAATTATTCAAAAAATAATTTTATACTGTCGCAAATTTTAATTACGCCAGGGATTGCCTTTTGTATAGTAAATTATTCAAAAAATAATTTTCAACTGTCGCAAATTTTAATTACGCCAGGGATTGCCTTTTCTATAGTAAATTATTCAAAAAAATAATTTTTTACTGTCGCAAATTTCAAATCCGCCAGAGATTGCCTTTTCTATAGTAAATTATTCAAAAAATAATTTTCTACTGTCGCAAATTTTAATTACGCCAGGGATTGCCTTTTCTATAGTAAATTATTCAAAAAATAATTTTTTACTGTCGCAAATTTTAAATACGCCAGGGATTGCCTTTTCTATAGTAAATTATTCAAAAAATAATTTTTTACTATCGCAAATTTCAAATCCGCCAGGGATTGCCTTTTCTATAGTAAATTATTCAAAAAATAATTTTCTAATGTCGCAAATTTTAATTACACCAGGGATTGCCTTTTCTATAGTAAATTATTCAAAAAATAATTTTCTACTGTCTCAAATTTTAATTACGCCAGGGATTGCCCTTTCTATAGTAAATTTTTCAAAAAATAATTTTTTACTGTCGCAAATTTTAAATATCCCAGGGATTGCCTTTTCTATAGTAAATTATTCAAAAAATAATTTTCTACTGTCGCAAATTTTAATTACGCCAAGGATTGCCTTTTCTATAGTAAATTATTCAAAAAATAATTTTTTACTGTCGCAAATTTTAAATATCCCAGGGATTGCCTTTTCTATAGTAAATTATTCAAAAAATAATTTTTTACTGTCGCAAATTTTAATTACGCCAGGGATTGCCTTTTCTATAGTAAATTATTCAAAAAATAATTTTATACTGTCGCAAATTTTAAATACGCCAGGGATTGCCTTTTCTATAGTAAATTATTCAAAAAATAATTTTTACTGTCGCAAATTTTAAATATCCCAGGGATTGCCTTCTCTATAGTAAATTTCTCTCAAATTAATTTTTTACTGTCGCAAATTTTAAATACGCCAGGGATTGCCTTTTCTATAGTAAATTATTCAAAAAATAATGTTCTACTGTCGCAAATTTCAAATCCGCCAGGGATTGCCTTTTCTATAGTAAATTATTCAAAAAATAATTTTCTACTGTCGCAAATTTTAATTGCGCCAGGGATTGCCTTTTCTATAGTAAATTATTCAAAAAATAATTTCCTACTGTCGCCAATTTTAATTAGGCCAGGGATTGCCTTTTCTATAGTAAATTTTGCAAAAAAATAATTTTCTACTGTCGCAAATTTTAAATATCCCAGGGATTGCCTTTTCTATAGTAAATTATTCAAAAAATAATTTTATACTGTCGCAAATTTTAATTACGCCAGGGATTGCCTTTTCTATAGTAAATTATTCAAAAAATAATTTTTTACTGTTGCAAATTTTAAATCCGCCAGGGATTGCCTTTTCTATAGTAAATTATTCAAAAAATAATTTTCAACTGTCGCAAATTTTAATTACGCCAGGGATTGCCTTTTCTATAGTAAATTTTGCAAAAAAATAATTTTTTACTGTCGCAAATTTTAAATATCCCAGGGATTGCCTTTTCTATAGTAAATTATTCAAAAAATAATGTTTTACTGTCGCAAATTTTAAATACGCCAGAGATTGCCTTTTCTATAGTAAATTATTCAAAAAATAATTTTCAACTGTCGCAAATTTTAATTACGCCAGGGATTGCCTTTTCTATAGTAAATTATTCAAAAAATAATTTTCTACTGTCGCAAATTTTAATTACGCCAGGGATTGCCTTTTCTATAGTAAATTATTCAAAAAATAATTTTCTACTGTCGCAAATTTTAATTGCGCCAGGGATTGCCTGTTCTATAGTAAATTATTCAAAAAATAATTTTTTACTGTCGCAAATTTTAATTACGCCAGGGATTGCCTTTTCTATAGTAAATTATTCAAAAAATAATTTTTTACTATCGCAAATTTTAATTGCGCCAGGGATTGCCTTTTCTATAGTAAATTATTCAAAATATTAATTTTTTACTGTCGCAAATTTTAATTACGCCAGGGATTGCCTTTTCTATAGTAAATTATTCAAAAAATAATTCTCAACTGTCGCAAATTTCAAATCCGCCAGGGATTGCCTTTTCTACAGTAAATTATTCAAAAAATAATTTTATATTGTCGCAAATTTTAATTACGCCAGGTATTGCCTTTTCTATACTAAATTATTCAAAAAATAATTTTTTACTATCGCAAATTTTCATTGCGCCAGGGATTGCCTTTTCTATAGTAAATTATTCAACAAATAATTTCTTACTGTCGCAAATTTTAAATACGCCAGAGATTGCCTTTTCTATAGTAAATTATTCAAAAAATAATTTTCAACTGTCGCAAATTTTAAGTGCGCCAGGGATTGCCTTTTCTATAGTAAATTATTCAAAAAATAATTTTCTACTGTCGCAAATTTTAATTACGCCAGGGATTGCCTTTTCTATAGTAAATTATTCAAAAAATAATTTTCTACTCTCGCAAATTTTAATTGCGCCAGGGATTGCCTTTTCTATAGTAAATTATTCAAAATATTAATTTTTTACTGTCGCAAATTTTAATTACGCCAGGGATTGCCTTTTCTATAGTAAATTATTTAAAAAATAATTTTCAACTGTCGCAAATTTCAAATCCGCCAGGGATTGCCTTTTCTATAGTAAATTATTCAAAATATTAATTTTTTACTGTCGCAAATTTTAATTACGCCAGGGATTGCCTTTTCTATAGTAAATTATTCAAAAAATAATTTTCTACTGTCGCAATTTTTAACTACGCCAGGGATTGCCTTTTCTATAGTAAATTTTTCAAAAAATAATTTTTTACTGTCGCAAATTTTAAATATCCCAGGGATTGCCTTTTCTATAGTAAATTATTCAAAAAATAATTTTCTACTGTCGCAAATTTTAATTACGCCAGGGATTGCCTTTTCTATAGTAAATTATTCAAAAAATAATTTTCTACTGTCGCAAATTTTAATTACGCCAGGGATTGCCTTTTCTGTAGTAAATTATTCAAAAAATAATTTTCAACTGTCGCAAATTTTAAGCCAGGGATTGCCTTTTCTATAGTAAATTATTCAAAAAATAATTTTCAACTGTCGCAAATTTTAAATATCCCAGGGATTGCCTTTTCTATAGTAAATTATTCAAAAAATAATTTTTTACTGTCGCAAATTTTAAGTGCGCCAGGGATTTCCTTTTCTATATAAATTTTTGCAAAAAAATAATTTTCTACTGTCGCAAATTTTAATTACGCCAGGGATTGCCTTTTCTATAGTAAATTATTCAAAAAATAATTTTTTACTGTCGCAAATATTAATATCCCAGGGATTGCCTTTTCTACAGTAAATTATTCAAAAAGTAATTTCTTACTGTCGCAAATTTTAAATACGCCAGGATTGCCTTTTCTATAGTAAATTATTCAAACAATAATTTTATACTGTCGCAAATTTTAATTACGCCAGGGATTGCCTTTTTTATAGTAAATTATTCAAAAAATAATTTTCAACTGTCGCAAATTTTAATTACGCCAGGGATTGCCTTTTCTATAGTAAATTTTGAAAAAAAATAATTTTTTACTGTCGCAAATTTTAAATATCCCAGGGATTGCCTTTTCTATAGTAAATTATTCAAAAAATAATGTTTTACTGTCGCAAATTTTAAATACGCCAGAGATTGCCTTTTCTATAGTAAATTATTCAAAAAATAATTTTCAACTGTCGCAAATTTTAATTACGCCAGGGATTGCCTTTTCTATAGTAAATTATTCAAAAAATAATTTTCTACTGTCGCAAATTTTAATTACGCCAGGGATTGCCTTTTCCTATAGTAAATTATTCAAAAAATAATTTTCTACTGTCGCAAATTTTAATTGCGCCAGGGATTGCCTGTTCTATAGTAAATTATTCAAAAAATAATTTTTTACTGTCGCAAATTTTAATTACGCCCAGGGATTGCCTTTTCTATAGTAAATTATTCAAAAAATAATTTTTTACTATCGCAAATTTTAATTGCGCCAGGGATTGCCTTTTCTATAGTAAATTATTCAAAATATTAATTTTTTACTGTCGCAAATTTTAATTACGCCAGGGATTGCCTTTTCTATAGTAAATTATTCAAAAAATAATTCTCAACTGTCGCAAATTTCAAATCCGCCAGGGATTGCCTTTTCTACAGTAAATTATTCAAAAAATAATTTTATATTGTCGCAAATTTTAATTACGCCAGGTATTGCCTTTTCTATACTAAATTATTCAAAAAATAATTTTTTACTATCGCAAATTTTCATTGCGCCAGGGATTGCCTTTTCTATAGTAAATTATTCAACAAATAATTTCTTACTGTCGCAAATTTTAAATACGCCAGAGATTGCCTTTTCTATAGTAAATTATTCAAAAAATAATTTTCAACTGTCGCAAATTTTAAGTGCGCCAGGGATTGCCTTTTCTATAGTAAATTATTCAAAAAATAATTTTCTACTGTCGCAAATTTTAATTACGCCAGGGATTGCCTTTTCTATAGTAAATTATTCAAAAAATAATTTTCTACTCTCGCAAATTTTAATTGCGCCAGGGATTGCCTTTTCTATAGTAAATTATTCAAAATATTAATTTTTTACTGTCGCAAATTTTAATTACGCCAGGGATTGCCTTTTCTATAGTAAATTATTTAAAAATAATTTTCAACTGTCGCAAATTTCAAATCCGCCAGGGATTGCCTTTTCTATAGTAAATTATTCAAAATATTAATTTTTTACTGTCGCAAATTTTAATTACGCCAGGGATTGCCTTTTCTATAGTAAATTATTCAAAAAATAATTTTCCTACTGTCGCAATTTTTAACTACGCCAGGGATTGCCTTTTCTATAGTAAATTTTTCAAAAAATAATTTTTTACTGTCGCAAATTTTAAATATCCCAGGGATTGCCTTTTCTATAGTAAATTATTCAAAAAATAATTTTCTACTGTCGCAAATTTTAATTACGCCAGGGATTGCCTTTTCTATAGTAAATTATTCAAAAAATAATTTTCTACTGTCGCAAATTTTAATTACGCCAGGGATTGCCTTTTCTGTAGTAAATTATTCAAAAAATAATTTTCAACTGTCGCAAATTTTAATTACGCCAGGGGATTGCCTTTTCTATAGTAAATTATTCAAAAAATAATTTTCAACTGTCGCAAATTTTAAATATCCCAGGGATTGCCTTTTCTATAGTAAATTATTCAAAAAATAATTTTTTACTGTCGCAAATTTTAAGTGCGCCAGGGATTTCCTTTTCTATATAAATTTTGCAAAAAAATAATTTTCTACTGTCGCAAATTTTAATTACGCCAGGGATTGCCTTTTCTATAGTAAATTATTCAAAAAATAATTTTTTACTGTCGCAAATATTAAATATCCCAGGGATTGCCTTTTCTACAGTAAATTATTCAAAAAGTAATTTCTTACTGTCGCAAATTTTAAATACGCCAGGGATTGCCTTTTCTATAGTAAATTATTCAAACAATAATTTTATACTGTCGCAAATTTTAATTACGCCAGGGATTGCCTTTTTTATAGTAAATTATTCAAAAAATAATTTTTCAACTGTCGCAAATTTTAATTACGCCAGGGATTGCCTTTTCTATAGTAAATTATTCAAAAAATAATTTTTTACTTTCGCAAATTTCAAATCCGCCAGGGATTGCCTTTTCTATAGTAAATTATTCAAAAAATAATTTTCTACTGTCGCAAATTTTAATTACGCCAGGGATTGCCTTTTCTATAGTAAATTATTCAAAAAATAGTTTTATACTGTCGCAAATTTTAAGTGCGCCAGGGATTGCCTTTTCTATAGTAAATTATTCAAAAAATAATTTTCTACTGTCGCACATTTTAAGTGCGCCAGGGATTGCCTTTTCTATAGTAAATTATTCAAAAAATAATTTTTTACTGTCGCAAATTGTAATTGCGCCAGGGATTGCCTTTTCTATAGTAAATTATTCAAAAAATAATTTTTTACTGTCGCAAATTTCAAATATCCCAGGGATTGCCTTTTCTACAGTAAATTATTCAAAAAATAATTTTCAACTGTCGCAAATTTTAATTACGCCAGGGATTGCCTTTTCTATAGTAAATTATTCAAAAAATAATTTTATACTGTCACAAATTTTAATTACGCCAGGGATTGCCTTTTCTATAGTAAATTATTCAAAAAATAATTTTCTACTGTCGCGAATTTTAATTACGCCAGGGTTTGCCTTTTCTATAGTAAATTATTCAAAAAATAATTTTCTACTGTCGCAAATTTTAATTACGCCAGGGATTGCCTTTTCTATAGTAAATTATTCAAAAAATAATTTTTTACTGTCGCAAATTTCAAATCCGCCAGGGATTGCCTTTTCCACAGTAAATTATTCAAAAAATAATTTTCTACTGACGCAAATTTTAATTACGCCAGGGATTGCCTTTTCTATAGGTAAATTATTCAAAAAATAATTTTTTACTATCTGAAGTTTTAATTGCGCCAGGGATTGCCTTATCTACAGTAAATTATTCAAAAAATAATTTTCTACTGTCGCAAATTTTAATTACGCCAGGGATTGCCTTTTCTATAGTAAATTATTCAAAAAATAATTTTCTACTGTCGCCAAATTTTAATTACGCCAGGGATTGCCTTTTCTATAGTAAATTATTCAAAAAATAATTTTTTAATTTCAAATCCGCCGGGGATTGCCTTTTCTATAGTAAATTATTCAAAAAATAATTTTCTACTGTCGCAAATTTTAATTACGCCAGGGATTGCCTTTTATATAGTAAATTATTCAAAAAATAATTTTCTACTGTCGCAAATTTCAAATCCGCCAGGGATTGCCTTTTCTATAGTAAATTATTCAAAAAATAATTTTCTACTGTCGCAAATTTTAATTACGCCGGGGATTGCCTTTTCTATAGTAAATTATTCAAAAAATAATTTTTTACTATCGCAAGTTTTAATTGCGCCAGGGATTGCCTTTTCTACAGTAAATTTTGCAAAAAAATAATTTTTTTACTATCGCAAGTTTTAATTACGCCAGGTATTGCCTTTTCTATAGTAAATTATTCAAAAAATAATTTTTTACTGTCGCAAATTTTAATTGCGCCAGGGATTGCCTTTTCTATAGTAAATTATTCAAAAAATAATTTTATACTGTCGCAAATTGTAATTGCGCCATGGATTGCCTTTTCTATAGTAAATTATTCAAAAAAATAATTTTTTACTGTCGCAAATTTTAAATACGCCAGGGATTGCCTTTTCTATAGTAAATTATTCAAAAAATAATTTTCTACTGTCGCAAATTTTACTTGCGCCAGGGATTGCCTTTTCTATAGTAAATTATTCAAAAAATAATTTTATACTGTCGCAAATTTTAATTACGCCAGGGATTGCCTTTTCTATAGTAAATTATTCAAAAAATTATTTTTTGCTGTCGCAAATTTTACTTGCGCCAGGGATTGCCTTTTCTATAGTAAATTATTCAAAAAATAATTTTATACTGTCGCAAATTTTAATTACGCCAGGGATTGCCTTTTCTATAGTAAATTATTCAAAAAATAATTTTCTACTGTCGCAAATTTTAATTACGCCAGGGATTGCCTTTTCTATAGTAAATTATTCAAAAAATAATTTTCTACCTCGCAAATTTTAATTGCGCCAGGGATTGCCTTTTCTATAGTAAATTATTCAAAAATAATTTTTTACTGTCGCAAATTTTAATTGCGCCAGGATTGCCTTTTCTATAGTAAATTATTCAAAAAATAATTTTATACTGTCGCAAATTTTAATTACGCCAGGGATTGCCTTTTCTATAGTAAATTATTCAAAAAATAATTTTTCTACTGTCCGCAAAATTTAATTACGCCAGGGATTGCCTTTTCTATAGTAAATTATTCAAAAAATAATTTTCTACCGTCGCAAATTTTAATTACGCCAGGGATTGCCTTTTCTATAGTAAATTATTCAAAAAATAATTTTCTACCGTCGCAAATTTTAATTGCGCCAGGGATTGCCTTTTCTATAGTAAATTATTCAAAAAATAATTTTTTACTGTCGCAAATTTAATTGCGCCAGGGATTGCCTTTTCTATAGTAAATTATTCAAAAAATAATTTTATACTGTCGCAAATTTTAATTACGCCAGGGATTGCCTTTTCTATAGTAAATTATTCAAAAAATAATTTTCTACTGTCGCAAATTTTAAATACGCCAGGAATTGCCTTTTCTATAGTAAATTATTCAAAAAATAATTTTTTACTATCGCAAATTTCAATCCGCCAGGGATTGCCTTTTCTACAGTAAATTATTCAAAAAATAATTTTATACTGTCGCAAATTTTAAATACGCCAGGGATTGCCTTTTCTATAGTAAATTATTCAAAAAAATAATTTTTACTATCGCAAATTTCAAATCCGCCAGGGATTGCCTTTTCTATAGTAAATTATGCAAAATATTAATTTTTTACTGTCGCAAATTTTAATTACGCCAGGGATTGCCTTTTCTATAGTAAATTATTCAAAAAATAATTTTCTACTGTCGCAAATTTTAATTACGCCAGGGATTGCCTTTTCTATAGTAAATTTTTCAAAAAATAATTTTTTACTGTCGCAAATTTTAAATATCCCAGGGATTGCCTTTTCTATAGTAAATTATTCAAAAAATAATTTTCTATTGTCGCAAATTTTAATTACGCCAGGGATTGCCTTTTCTATAGTAAATATTCAAAAAATAATTTTTTACTGTCGCAAATTTTAATTACGCCAGGGATTGCCTTTTATATAGTAAGTCATTCAAAAAATAATTTTCTACTGTCGCAAATTTTAATTGCGCCAGGGATTGCCCTTTCTATAGTAAATTATTCAAAATATTAATTTTTTACTGTCGCAAAATTTTAATTACGCCAGGGATTGCCTTTTTCTATAGTAAATTATTCAGAAAATAATTTTCAACTGTCGCAAATTTCAAATCCGCCAGGGATTGCCTTTTCTATAGTAAATTATTCAAAATATTAATTTTTTACTGTCGCAAATTTTAATTACGCCAGGGATTGCCTTTTCTATAGTAAATTATTCAAAAAATAATTTTCTACTGTCGCAAATTTTAATTACGCCAGGGATTGCCTTTTCTATAGTAAATTTTTCAAAATTAATTTTTTACTGTCGCAAATTTTAAATATCACAGCGATTGCCTTTACTATAGTAAATTATTCAAAAAATAATTTTCTACTGTCGCAAATTTTAATTACGCCAGGGATTGCCTTTTTTATAGCAAATTATTCAAAAAATAATTTTCTACTGTCGCAAATTTTAATTACGCCAGGATTGCCTTTTCTATAGTAAATTATTCAAAAAATAATTTTCAACTGTCGCAATATTTAATTACGCCAGGGATTGCCTTTTCTATAGTAAATTATTCAAAAAATAATTTTCAACTGTCGCAAATTTTAAATATCCCAGGGATTGCCTTTTCTATAGTAAATTATTCAAAAAATAATTTTTTATTGTCGCAAATTTTAAGTGCGCCAGGGATTGCCTTTTCTATAGTAAATTTTTTAAAAAATAATTTTCTACTGTCGCAAATTTTAATTACACCAGGGATTGCCTTTTCTATAGTAAATTATTCAAAAAATAATTTTTTACTGTCGCAAATTTTAAATATCCCAGGATTGCCTTTTCTACAGTAAATTATTCAAGAAATAATTTTTTACTGTCGCAAATTTTAAATACGCCAGGGATTGCCTTTTCTATAGTAAATTATTCAAAAAATAATTTTTTACTGTCGCAAATTTTAATTACGCCAGGGATTGCCTTTTCTATAGTAAATTATTCAAAAAATAATTTTCAACTGTCGCAAATTTTAATTACGCCAGGGATTGCCTTTTCTATAGTAAATTATTCAAAAAATAATTTTTTACTGTCGCAAATTTCAAATCCGCCAGGGATTGCCTTTTCTATAGTAAATTATTCAAAAAATAATTTTCTACTGTCGCAAATTTTAACTACGCCAGGGTTTGCCTTTTCTGTAGTAAATTATTCAAAAAATAATTTTATACTGTCGCAAATTTTAAATACGCCAGGGATTGCCATTTCTTTAGTAAATTATTCAAAAATAATTTTTTACTATCGTAAATTTCAAATCCTCCAGGGATTGCCTTTTCTATAGTAAATTATTCAAAAAATAATTTTCTACTGTCGCAAATTTTAATTACGCCAGGGATTGCATTTTCTATAGTAAATTATTCAAAAAATAATTTTCTACTGTCGCAAATCTTAATTACGCCAGGGATTGCCTTTTCTATAGTAAATTTTTCAAAAAATAATTTTTTACTCTCGCAAATTTTAAATATCCCAGTGATTGCCTTTTCTATAGTAAATTATTCAAAAATAATTTTCTACTGTCGCAAATTTTAATTACGCCAGGGGATTGCCTTTTCTATAGTAAATTATTCAAAAAAAAATTTTATACTGTCGCAAATTTTAATTACGCCAGGGATTGCCTTTTGTATAGTAAATTATTCAAAAATAATTTCAACTGTCGCAAATTTTAATTACGCCAGGGATTGCCTTTTCTATAGTAAATTATTCAAAAAAATAATTTTTTACTGTCGCAAATTTCAAATCCGCCAGAGATTGCCTTTTCTATAGTAAATTATTCAAAAAATAATTTTCTACTGTCGAAAATTTTAATTACGCCAGGGATTGCTTTTCTATAGTAAATTATTCAAAAAATAATTTTTTACTGTCGCAAATTTTAAAAACGCCAGGGATTGCCTTTTCTATAGTAAATTATTCAAAAAATAATTTTTTACTATCGCAAATTTCAAATCCGCCAGGGATTGCCTTTTCTATAGTAAATTATTCAAAAAATAATTTTCTAATGTCGCAAATTTTAATTACGCAGGGATTGCCTTTTCTATAGTAAATTATTCAAAAAATAATTTTCTACTGTCTCAAATTTTAATTACGCCAGGGATTGCCTTTTCTATAGTAAATTTTTCAAAAATAATTTTTTACTGTCGCAAATTTTAAATATCCCAGGGATTGCCTTTTCTATAGTAAATTATTCAAAAAATAATTTTCTACTGTCGCAAATTTTAATTACGCCAAGGATTGCCTTTTCTATAGTAAATTATTCAAAAAATAATTTTTTACTGTCGCAAATTTTAAATATCCCAGGGATTGCCTTTTCTATAGTAAATTATTCAAAAAATAATTTTTTACTGTCGCAAATTTTAATTACGCCAGGGATTGCCTTTTCTATAGTAAATTATTCAAAAAATAATTTTATACTGTCGCAAATTTTAAATACGCCAGGGATTACCTTTTCTATAGTAAATTATTCAAAAAATAATTTTTTACTATCGCAAATTTTAATTACGCCAGGGATTGCCTTTTCTACAGTAAATTTTGCAAAAAAATAATTTTTTACTGTCGCAAATTTTAAATATCCCAGGGATTGCCTTTTCTATAGTAAATTTCTCACAAAATAATTTTCTACTGTCGCAAATTTTAATTATGCCAGGGATTGCCTTTTTTATAGTAAATTATTCAAAAAATAATTTTCAACTGTCGCAAATTTCAAATCCGCCAGGGATTGCCTTTTCTATAGTTAGTTATTCAAAAAATATTTTTCAACTGACGCAAATTTCAAATCCGCCAGGGATTGCCTTTTCTATAGTAAATTATTAAAAAAATAATTTTCTACTGTCGCAAATTTTAATTACGCCAGGGATTGCCTTTTCTATAGTAAATTATTCAAAAAATAATTTTCTACTGTCGCCAATTTTAATTAGGCCAGGGATTGCCTTTTCTATAGTAAATTTTGCAAAAAAATAATTTTCTACTGTCGCAAATTTTAAATATCCCAGGGATTGCCTTTTCTATAGTAAATTATTCAAAAAATAATTTTATACTGTCGCAAATTTTAATTACGCCAGGGATTGCCTTTTCTATAGTAAATTATTCAAAAAATAATTTTTTACTGTTGCAAATTTTAAATCCGCCAGGGATTGCCTTTTCTATAGTAAATTATTCAAAAAATAATTTTCAACTGTCGCAAATTTTAATTACGCCAGGGATTGCCTTTTCTATAGTAAATTTTGCAAAAAAATAATTTTTTACTGTCGCAAATTTTAAATATCCCAGGGATTGCCTTTTCTATAGTAAATTATTCAAAAAATAATGGTTTACTGTCGCAAATTTTAAATACGCCAGAGATTGCCTTTTCTATAGTAAATTATTCAAAAAATAATTTTCAACTGTCGCAAATTTTAATTACGCCAGGGATTGCCTTTTCTATAGTAAATTATTCAAAAAATAATTTTCTACTGTCGCAAATTTTAATTACGCCAGGGATTGCCTTTTCTATAGTAAATTATTCAAAAAATAATTTTCTACTGTCGCAAATTTTAATTGCGCCAGGGATTGCCTTTTCTATAGTAAATTATTCAAAAAATAATTTTTTACTTTTTACTGTCGCAAATTTTAATTACGCCAGGGATTGCCTTTTTTATAGTAAATTATTCAAAAAATAATTTTCAACTGTCGCAAATTTTAATTGCGCCAGGGATTGCCTTTTCTATAGTAAATTATTCAAAAAAAAATTTTTTATTGTCGCATATTTTAAATACGCCAGGGATTGCCTTTTCTATAGTAAATTATTCAAAAAATAATTTTTTACTATCGCAAATTTCAAATCCGTCAGGTATTGCCTTTTCTATAGTAAATTATTCAAAAAATAATTTTCTACTGTCGCAAATTTTAATTACGCCAGGGATTGCCTTTTCTATAGTAAATTTTGCAAAAAAATAATTTTCTACAGTCGCAAGTTTTAAATATCCCAGGGATTGCCTTTTCTATAGTAAATTATTCAAAAAATAATTTTATACTGTCGCAAATTTTAATTACGCCAGGGATTGCCTTTTCTATAGTAAATTATTCAAAAAATAATTTTTTACTATCGCAAATTTTAATTGCGCCAGGGATTGCCTTTTCTATAGTAAATTATTCAAAGTATTAATTTTTTATTGTCGCAAATTTTAATTACGACAGGGATTGCCTTTTCTATAGTAAATTATTCAAAAAATAATTTTCAACTGTCGCAAATTTCAAATCCGCCAGGGATTGCCTTTTCTATAGTAAATTATTCAAAAAATAATTTTCTACTGTCGCAAATTTTAATTACGCCAGGGATTGCCTTTTCTATAGTAAATTTTGCAAAAAATAATTTTTTACTGTCGCAAATTTTAAATATCCCAGGGATTGCCTATTCTATAGTAAATTTCTCACAAAATAATTTTATACTGTCGCAAATTTTAATTACGCCAGGGATTGCCTTTTCTATAGTAAATTATTCAAAAAATAATTTTTTACTATCGCAAATTTTAATTGCGCCAGGGATTGCCTTTTCTATAGTAAATTATTCAAAATATTAATTTTTTACTGTCGCAAATTTTAATTACGCCAGGGATTGCCTTTTCTATAGTAAATTATTCAAAAAATAATTTTCTACTGTCGCAAATTTTAATTGCGCCATGGATTGCCTTTTCTATAGTAAATTATTCAAAAAATAATTTTCTACTGTCGCAAATTTTAATTACGCCAGGGATTGCCTTTTCTATAGTAAATTTTGCAAAAAAATAATTTTCTACTGTCGCAAATTTTAAATATCCCAGGGATTGCCTTTTCTATAGTAAATTATTCAAAAAATAACTTTATACTGTCGCAAATTTTAATTACGCCAGGGATTGCCTTTTCTATAGTAAATTATTCAAAAAATAATTTTTTACTATCGCAAATTTTAATTGCGCCAGGGATTGCCTTTTCTATAGTAAATTATTCAAAATATTAATTTTTTACTGTCGCAAATTTTAATTACGCCAGGGATTGCCTTTTCTATAGTAAATTATTCAAAAAATAATTTTCAACTGTCGCGAATTTCAAATCCGCCAGGGATTGCCTTTTCTATAGTAAATTATTCAAAAAATAATTTTCTACTGTCGCAAATTTTAATTACGCGAGGGATTGCCTTTTCTATAGTAAATTTTGCAAAAAATAATTTTTTACTGTCGCAAATTTTAAATATCCCAGGGATTGCCTATTCTATAGTAAATTTCTCACAAAATAATTTTATACTGTCGCAAATTTTAATTACGCCAGGGATTGCCTTTTCTATAGTAAATTATTCAAAAAATAATTTTTTACTATCGCAAATTTTAATTGCGCCAGGGATTGCCTTTTCTATAGTAAATTATTCAAAATATTAATTTTTTACTGTCGCAAATTTTAATTACGCCAGGGATTGCCTTTTCTATAGTAAATTATTCAAAAAATAATTTTCTACTGTCGCAAATTTTAATTGCGCCATGGATTGCCTTTTCTATAGTAAATTATTCAAAAAATAATTTTCTACTGTCGCAAATTTTAATTACGCCAGGGATTGCCTTTTCTATAGTAAATTTTGCAAAAAAATAATTTTCTACTGTCGCAAATTTTAAATATCCCAGGGATTGCCTTTTCTATAGTAAATTATTCAAAAAATAACTTTATACTGTCGCAAATTTTAATTACGCCAGGGATTGCCTTTTCTATAGTAAATTATTCAAAAAATAATTTTTTACTATCGCAAATTTTAATTGCGCCAGGGATTGCCTTTTCTATAGTAAATTATTCAAAATATTAATTTTTTACTGTCGCAAATTTTAATTACGCCAGGGATTGCCTTTTCTATAGTAAATTATTCAAAAAATAATTTTCAACTGTCGCGAATTTCAAATCCGCCAGGGATTGCCTTTTCTATAGTAAATTATTCAAAAAATAATTTTCTACTGTCGCAAATTTTAATTACGCGAGGGATTGCCTTTTCTATAGTAAATTTTGCAAAAAATAATTTTCTACTGTCGCAAATTTTAAATATCCCAGGGATTGCCTTTTCTATAGTAAATTATTCAAAAAATAATTTTATATTGTCGCAAATTTTAATTACGCCAGGTATTGCCTTTTCTATAGTAAATTATTCAAAAAATAATTTTTTACTATCGCAAATTTTCATTGCGCCAGGGATTGCCTTTTCTATAGTAAATTATTCAACAAATAATTTCTTACTGTCGCAAATTTTAAATACGCCAGGGATTGCCATTTCTATAGTAAATTATTCAAAAAATAATTTTCAACTGTCGCAAATTTTAATTGCGCCAGGGATTGCCTTTTTATAGTAAATTATTCAAAATATTAATTTTTTACTGTCGCAAATTTTAATTACGCCAGGGATTGCCTTTTCTATAGTAAATTTTTCAAAAAATAATTTTCAAATGTCGCAAATTTTAAATATCCCAGGGATTGCCTTTTCTATAGTAAATTATTCAAAAAATAATTTTTTACTGTCGCAAATTTTAAGTGCGCCAGGGATTTCCTTTTCTATATAAATTTTGCAAAAAAATAATTTTCTACTGTCGCAAATTTTAATTACGCCAGGGATTGCCTTTTCTATATTAAATTATTCAAAAAATAATTTTTTACTGTCGCAAATTTTAAATATCCCAGGGATTGCCTTTTCTACAGTAAATTATTAAAAAAATAATTTCTTACTGTCGCAAATTTTAAATATGTCAGGGATTGCCTTTTCTATAGTAAATTATTCAAACAATAATTTTATACTGTCGCAAATTTTAATTACGCCAGGGATTACCTTTTTTATAGTAAATTATTCAAAAAATAATTTTCAACTGTCGCAAATTTTAATTACGCCAGGGATTGCCTTTTCTATAGTAAATTATTCAAAAAATAATTTTTTACTGTCGCAAATTTCAAATCCGCCAGGGATTGCCTTTTCTATAGTAAATTATTCAAAAAATAATTTTCTACTGTCGCAAATTTAATTACGCCAGGGATTGCCTTTTCTATAGTAAATTATTCGAAAAATAATTTTATACTGTCGCAAATTTTAAGTGCGCCAGGGATTGCCTTTTCTATAGTAAATTATTCAAAAAATAATTTTCTACTGTCGCACATTTTAAGTGCGCCAGGGATTGCCTTTTCTATAGTAAATTATTCAAAAAATAATTTTTTACTGTCGCAAATTGTAATTGCGCCAGGGATTGCCTTTTCTATAGTAAATTATTCAAAAAATAATTTTTTACTGTCGCAAATTTCAATTATACCAGGGATTGCCTTTTCTACAGTAAATTATTCAAAAAATAATTTTCAACTGTCGCAAATTTTAATTACGCCAGGGATTGCCTTTTCTATAGTAAATTATTCAAAAAATAATTTTATACTGTCACAAATTTTAATTACGCCAGGGATTGCCTTTTCTATAGTAAATTATTCAAAAAATAATTTTCTACTGTCGCGAATTTTAATTACGCCAGGGTTTGCCTTTTCTATAGTAAATTATTCAAAAAATAATTTTCTACTGTCGCAAATTTTAATTACGCCAGGGATTGCCTTTTCTATAGTAAATTATTCAAAAAATAATTTTTTACTGTCGCAAATTTCAAATCCGCCAGGGATTGCCTTTTCCACAGTAAATTATTCAAAAAATAATTTTCTACTGACGCAAATTTTAATTACGCCAGGGATTGCCTTTTCTATAGTAAATTATTCAAAAAATAATTTTTTACTATCTGAAGTTTTAATTGCGCCAGGGATTGCCTTTTCTACAGTAAATTATTCAAAAAATAATTTTCTACTGTCGCAAATTTTAATTACGCCAGGGATTGCCTTTTCTATAGTAAATTATTCAAAAAATAATTTTCTACTGTCGCAAATTTTAATTACGCCAGGGATTGCCTTTTCTATAGTAAATTATTCAAAAAATAATTTTTTAATTTCAAATCCGCCGGGGATTGCCTTTTCTATAGTAAATTATTCAAAAAATAATTTTCTACTGTCGCAAATTTTAATTACGCCAGGGATTGCCTTTTCTATAGTAAATTATTCAAAAAATAATTTTTTACTATCGCAAATTTCAAATCCGCCAGGGATTGCCTTTTCTATAGTAAATTATTCAAAAAATAATTTTCTAATGTCGCAAATTTTAATTACGCCAGGGATTGCCTTTTCTATAGTAAATTATTCAAAAAATAATTTTCTACTGTCTCAAATTTTAATTGCGCCAGGGATTGCCTTTTCTACAGTAAAT
This sequence comes from Dioctria linearis, assembly GCA_963930735.1. Taxonomy (NCBI): domain Eukaryota; kingdom Metazoa; phylum Arthropoda; class Insecta; order Diptera; family Asilidae; genus Dioctria; species Dioctria linearis. The sequence goes on from CAWVNZ010000732.1 coordinate 88,272, forward strand.
TTTGCAAAAAATAATTTTTTACTATCGCAAGTTTTAATTACGCCAGGTATTGCCTTTTCTATAGTAAATTATTCAAAAAATAATTTTTTACTGTCGCAAATTTTAAATACGCCAGGGATTGCCTTTTCTATAGTAAATTATTCAAAAAATAATTTTTTACTATCGCAAATTTCAAAGCCGCCAGGGATTGCCTTTTCTATAGTAAATTATTCAAAAAATAATTTTCTAATGTCGCAAATTTTAATTACGCCAGGGATTGCCTTTTCTATAGTAAATTATTCAAAAAATAATTTTCTACTGTCTCAAATTTTAATTACGCCAGGGATTGCCTTTTCTATAGTAAATTTTTCAAAAAATAATTTTTTACTGTCGCAAATTTTAAATATCCCAGGAATTGCTTTTTCTATAGTAAATTATTCAAAAAATAATTTTCTACTGTCGCAAATTTTAATTACGCCAAGGATTGCCTTTTCTATAGTAAATTATTCAAAAAATAATTTTCTACTGTCGCAAATTTTAATTACGCCAGGGATTGCCTTTCCTATAGTAAATTATTCAAAAAATAATTTTATACTGTCGCAAATTTTAAGTGCGCCAGGGATTGCCTTTTCTATAGTAAATTATTCAAAAAATAATTTTCTACTGTCGCACATTTTAAGTGCGCCAGGGATTGCCTTTTCTATAGTAAATTATTCAAAAAATAATTTTTTACTGTCGCAAATTGTAATTGCGCCAGGGATTGCCTTTTCTATAGTAAATTATTCAAAAAATAATTTTTTACTGTCGCAAATTTCAATTATACCAGGGATTGCCTTTTCTACAGTAAATTATTCAAAAAATAATTTTCAACTGTCGCAAATTTTAATTACGCCAGGGATTGCCTTTTCTATAGTAAATTATTCAAAAAATAATTTTATACTGTCACAAATTTTAATTACGCCAGGGATTGCCTTTTCTATAGTAAATTATTCAAAAAATAATTTTCTACTGTCGCGAATTTTAATTACGCCAGGGTTTGCCTTTTCTATAGTAAATTATTCAAAAAATAATTTTCTACTGTCGCAAATTTTAATTACGCCAGGGATTGCCTTTTCTATAGTAAATTATTCAAAAAATAATTTTTTACTGTCGCAAATTTCAAATCCGCCAGGGATTGCCTTTTCCACAGTAAATTATTCAAAAAATATTTTTCTACTGACGCAAATTTTAATTACGCCAGGGATTGCCTTTTCTATAGTAAATTATTCAAAAAATAATTTTTTACTATCTGAAGTTTTAATTGCGCCAGGGATTGCCTTTTCTACAGTAAATTATTCAAAAAATAATTTTCTACTGTCGCAAATTTTAATTACGCCAGGGATTGCCTTTTCTATAGTAAATTATTCAAAAAATAATTTTCTACTGTCGCAAATTTTAATTACGCCAGGGATTGCCTTTTCTATAGTAAATTATTCAAAAAATAATTTTTTAATTTCAAATCCGCCGGGGATTGCCTTTTCTATAGTAAATTATTCAAAAAATAATTTTCTACTGTCGCAAATTTTAATTACGCCAGGGATTGCCTTTTCTATAGTAAATTATTCAAAAAATAATTTTCTACTGTCGCAAATTTCAAATCCGCCAGGGATTGCCTTTTCTATAGTAAATTATTCAAAAAATAATTTTCTACTGTCGCAAATTTTAATTACGCCGGGGATTGCCTTTTCTATAGTAAATTATTCAAAAAATAATTTTTTACTATCGCAAGTTTTAATTGCGCCAGGGATTGCCTTTTCTACAGTAAATTTTGCAAAAAATAATTTTTTACTATCGCAAGTTTTAATTACGCCAGGTATTGCCTTTTCTATAGTAAATTATTCAAAAAATAATTTTTTACTGTCGCAAATTTTAAATACGCCAGGGATTGCCTTTTCTATAGTAAATTATTCAAAAAATAATTTTTTACTATCGCAAATTTCAAATCCGCCAGGGATTGCCTTTTCTATAGTAAATTATTCAAAAAATAATTTTCTAATGTCGCAAATTTTAATTACGCCAGGGATTGCCTTTTCTATAGTAAATTATTCAAAAAATAATTTTCTACTGTCTCAAATTTTAATTACGCCAGGGATTGCCTTTTCTATAGTAAATTTTTCAAAAAATAATTTTTTACTGTCGCAAATTTTAAATATCCCAGGGATTGCTTTTTCTATAGTAAATTATTCAAAAAATAATTTTCTACTGTCGCAAATTTTAATTACGCCAAGGATTGCCTTTTCTATAGTAAATTATTCAAAAAATAATTTTTTACTGTCGCAAATTTTAAATATCCCAGGGATTGCCTTTTCTATAGTAAATTATTCAAAAAATAATTTTTTACTGTCGCAAATTTTAATTACGCCAGGGATTGCCTTTTCTATAGTAAATTATTCAAAAAATAATTTTATACTGTAGCAAATTTTAAATACGCCAGGGATTGCCTTTTCTATAGTAAATTATTCAAAAAATAATTTTTTACTATCGCAAATTTTAATTACGCCAGGGATTGCCTTTTCTACAGTAAATTTTGCAAAAAAATAATTTTTTACTGTCGCAAATTTTAAATATCCCAGGGATTGCCTTTTCTATAGTAAATTTCTCACAAAATAATTTTCTACTGTCGCAAATTTTAATTATGCCAGGGATTGCCTTTTTTATAGTAAATTATTCAAAAAATAATTTTCAACTGTCGCAAATTTCAAATCCGCCGGGGATTGCCTTTTCTATAGTAAGTTATTCAAAAAATATTTTTCAACTGACGCAAATTTCAAATCCGCCAGGGATTGCCTTTTCTATAGTAAATTATTAAAAAAATAATTTTCTACTGTCGCAAATTTTAATTACGCCAGGGATTGCCTTTTCTATAGTAAATTATTCAAAAAATAATTTTTTACTGTCGCAAATTTTAAATATCCCAGGGATTGCCTTTTCTATAGTAAATTTCTCACAAATTAATTTTTTACTGTCGCAAATTTTAAATACGCCAGGGATTGCCTTTTCTATAGTAAATTATTCAAAAAATAATTTTCTACTGTCGCAAATTTCAAATCCGCCAGGGATTGCCTTTTCTATAGTAAATTATTCAAAAAATAATTTTCTACTGTCGCAAATTTTAATTGCGCCAGGGATTGCCTTTTCTATAGTAAATTATTCAAAAAATAATTTTCTACTGTCGCCAATTTTAATTAGGCCAGGGATTGCCTTTTCTATAGTAAATTTTGCAAAAAAATAATTTTCTACTGTCGCAAATTTTAAATATCCCAGGGATTGCCTTTTCTATAGTAAATTATTCAAAAAATAATTTTATACTGTCGCAAATTTTAATTACGCCTGGGATTGCCTTTTCTATAGTAAATTATTCAAAAAATAATTTTTTACTGTTGCAAATTTTAAATCCGCCAGGGATTGCCTTTTCTATAGTAAATTATTCAAAAAATAATTTTGAACTGTCGCAAATTTTAATTACGCCAGGGATTGCCTTTTCTATAGTAAATTTTGCAAAAAAATAATTTTTTACTGTCGCAAATTTTAAATATCCCAGGGATTGCCTTTTCTATAGTAAATTATTCAAAAAATAATGTTTTACTGTCGCAAATTTTAAATACGCCAGAGATTGCCTTTTCTATAGTAAATTATTCAAAAAATAATTTTCAACTGTCGCAAATTTTAATTACGCCAGGGATTGCCTTTTCTATAGTAAATTATTCAAAAAATAATTTTCTACTGTCGCAAATTTTAATTACGCCAGGGATTGCCTTTTCTATAGTAAATTATTCAAAAAATAATTTTCTACTGTCCCAAATTTTAATTGCGCCAGGGATTGCCTTTTCTATAGTAAATTATTCAAAAAATAATTTTTTACTGTCGCAAATTTTAATTACGCCAGGGATTGCCTTTTTTATAGTAAATTATTCAAAAAATAATTTTCAACTGTCGCAAATTTTAATTGCGCCAGGGATTGCCTTTTCTATAGTAAATTATTCAAAAAATAATTTTTTATTGTCGCATATTTTAAATACGCCAGGGATTGCCTTTTCTATAGTAAATTATTCAAAAAATAATTTTTTACTATCGCAAATTTCAAATCCGTCAGGGATTGCCTTTTCTATAGTAAATTATTCAAAAAATAATTTTCTACTGTCGCAAATTTTAATTACGCCAGGGATTGCCTTTTCTATAGTAAATTTTGCAAAAAAATAATTTTCTACTGTCGCAAATTTTAAATATCCCAGGGATTGCCTTTTCTATAGTAAAATATTCAAAAAATAATTTTATACTGTCGCAAATTTTAATTACGCCAGGGATTGCCTTTTCTATAGTAAATTATTCAAAAAATAATTTTTTACTATCGCAAATTTTAATTGCGCCAGGGATTGCCTTTTCTATAGTAAATTATTCAAAGTATTAATTTTTACTGTCGCAAATTTTAATTACGACAGGGATTGCCTTTTCTATAGTAAATTATTCAAAAAATAATTTTCAACTGTCGCAAATTTCAATCCGCCAGGGATTGCCTTTTCTATAGTAAATTATTCAAAAAATAATTTTCTACTGTCGCAAATTTAATTACGCCAGGGATTGCCTTTTCTATAGTAAATTTTGCAAAAAATAATTTTTTACTGTCGCAATTTTAAATATCCCAGGAATTGCCTATTCTATAGTAAATTTCTCACAAAATAATTTTATACTGTCGCAAATTTTAATTACGCCAGGGATTGCCTTTTCTATAGTAAATTATTCAAAAAATAATTTTTTACTATCGCAAATTTTAATTGCGCCAGGGATTGCCTTTTCTATAGTAAATTATTCAAAATATTAATTTTTTACTGTCGCAAATTTTAATTACGCCAGGGATGGCCTTTTCTATAGTAAATTATTCAAAAAATAATTCTCAACTGTCGCAAATTTCAAATCCGCCAGGGATTGCCTTTTCTATAGTAAATTATTCAAAAAATAATTTTCTACTGTCGCAAATTTTAATTACGCCAGGGATTGCCTTTTCTATAGTAAATTATAAAAAAAATAATTTTCTACTGTCGCAAATTTTAATTACGCCAGGGATTGCCTTTTCTATAGTAAATTATTCAAAAAATAATTCTCAACTGTCGCAAATTTCAAATCCGCCAGGGATTGCCTTTTCTATAGTAAATTATTCAAAAAATAATTTTCTACTGTCGCAAATTTTAATTACGCCAGGCTTTGCCTTTTCTCTAGTAAATTATTCAAAAAATAATTTTTTACTATCGCAAATTTTAATTGCGCCAGGGATTGCCTTTTCTATAGTAAATTATTCAAAATATAAATTTTTACTGACGCAAATTTTAATTACGCCAGGGATTGCCTTTTCTATAGTAAATTATTCAAAAAATAATTTTCAACTGTCGCGAATTTCAAATCCGCCAGGGATTGCCTTTTCTATAGTAAATTATTCAAAAAATAATTTTCTACTGTCGCAAATTTTAATTACGCCAGGGATTGCCTTTTTTATAGTAAATTATTCAAAAAATAATTTTCAACTGTCGCAAATTTTAATTGCGCCAGGGATTGCCTTTTCTATAGTAAATTATTCAAAAATTAATTTTTTATTGTCGCATATTTTAAATACGCCAGGATTGCCTTTTCTATAGTAAATTATTCAAAAAAATAATTTTTTACTATCGCAAATTTCAAATCCGTCAGGGATTGCCTTTTCTATAGTAAATTATTCAAAAAATAATTTTCTACTGTCGCAAATTTTAATTACGCCAGGGATTGCCTTTTCTATAGTAAATTTTGCAAAAAATAATTTCTACTGTCGCAAATTTTAAATATCCCAGGGATTGCCTTTTCTATAGTAAAATATTCAAAAAATAATTTTATACTGTCGCAAATTTTAATTACGCCAGGGATTGCCTTTTCTATAGTAAATTATTCAAAAAATAATTTTTTACTATCGCAAATTTTAATTGCGCCAGGGATTGCCTTTTCTATAGTAAATTATTCAAAGTATTAATTTTTTACTGTCGCAAATTTTAATTACGACAGGGATTGCCTTTTCTATAGTAAATTATTCAAAAAATAATTTTCTACTGTCGCAAATTTTAATTGCGCCAGGGATTGCCTTTTCTATAGTAAATTTTGCAAAAAAATAATTTTTTACTGTCGCAAATTTTAAATATCCCAGGGATTGCCTTTTCTATAGTAAATTATTCAAATTATTCAAAAAATAATGTTTTACTGTCGCAAATTTTAAATACGCCAGAGATTGCCTTTTCTATAGTAAATTATTCAAAAAATAATTTTCAACTGTCGCAAATTTTAATTACGCCAGGGATTGCCTTTTCTATAGTAAATTATTCAAAAAATAATTTTCTACTGTCGCAAATTTTAATTACGCCAGGGATTGCCTTTTCTATAGTAAATTATTCAAAAAATAATTTTCTACTGTCGCAAATTTTAATTGCGCCAGGGATTGCCTTTTCTATAGTAAATTATTCAAAAAATAATTTTTTACTGTCGCAAATTTTAATTACGCCAGGGATTGCCTTTTTTATAGTAAATTATTCAAAAAATAATTTTCAACTGTCGCAAATTTTAATTGCGCCAGGGATTGCCTTTTCTATAGTAAATTATTCAAAAAATAATTTTTTATTGTCGCATATTTTAAATACGCCAGGGATTGCCTTTTCTATAGTAAATTATTCAAAAAATAATTTTTTACTATCGCAAATTTCAAATCCGTCAGGGATTGCCTTTTCTATAGTAAATTATTCAAAAAATAATTTTCTACTGTCGCAAATTTTAATTACGCCAGGGATTGCCTTTTCTATAGTAAATTTTGCAAAAAAATAATTTTCTACTGTCGCAAATTTTAAATATCCCAGGGATTGCCTTTTCTATAGTAAAATATTCAAAAAATAATTTTATACTGTCGCAAATTTTAATTACGCCAGGGATTGCCTTTTCTATAGTAAATTATTCAAAAAATAATTTTTTACTATCGCAAATTTTAATTGCGCCAGGGATTGCCTTTTCTATAGTAAATTATTCAAAGTATTAATTTTTACTGTCGCAAATTTTAATTACGACAGGGATTGCCTTTTCTATAGTAAATTATTCAAAAAATAATTTTCAACTTGTCGCAAATTTCAAATCCGCCAGGGATTGCCTTTTCTAGTAATTAAAATTATTCAAAAAATAATTTTCTACTGTCGCAAATTTTAATTACGCCAGGATTGCCTTTTCTATAGTAAATTTTGCAAAAAATAATTTTTTACTGTCGCAAATTTTAAATATCCCAGGAATTGCCTATTCTATAGTAAATTTCTCACAAAATAATTTTATACTGTCGCAAATTTTAATTACGCCAGGGATTGCCTTTTCTATAGTAAATTATTCAAAAAATAATTTTTTACTATCGCAAATTTTAATTGCGCCAGGGATTGCCTTTTCTATAGTAAATTATTCAAAATATTAATTTTTTACTGTCGCAAATTTTAATTACGCCAGGGATGGCCTTTTCTATAGTAAATTATTCAAAAAATAATTCTCAACTGTCGCAAATTTCAAATCCGCCAGGGATTGCCTTTTCTATAGTAAATTATTCAAAAAATAATTTTCTACTGTCGCAAATTTTAATTACGCCAGGGATTGCCTTTTCTATAGTAAATTATTCAAAAAATAATTTTTCTACTGTCGCAAATTTTAATTACGCCAGGGATTGCCTTTTCTATAGTAAATTATTCAAAAAATAATTCTCAACTGTCGCAAATTTCAAATCCGCCAGGGATTGCCTTTTCTATAGTAAATTATTCAAAAAATAATTTTCTACTGTCGCAAATTTTATTTTAATTACGCTTCCCCCCAGGGATTGCCTTTTTCTCAAGTAAATTATTCAAAAAATAATTTTTTACTATCGCAAATTTTAATTGCGCCAGGGATTGCCTTTTCTATAGTAAATTATTCAAAATATAAATTTTTACTGTCGCAAATTTTAATTACGCCAGGGATTGCCTTTTCTATAGTAAATTATTCAAAAAATAATTTTCAACTGTCGCGAATTTCAAATCCGCCAGGGGATTGCCTTTTCTATAGTAAATTATTCAAAAAATAATTTTCTACTGTCGCAAATTTTAATTACGCCAGGGATTGCCTTTTTTATAGTAAATTATTCAAAAAATTAATTTTCTACTGTCGCAAATTTTAATTACGCCAGGGGATTGCCTTTTCTATAGTAAATTTTGCAAAAAATAATTTTTTACTGTCGCAAAAATTTAAATATCCCAGGAATTGCCTATTCTATAGTAAATTTCTCACAAAATAATTTTATACTGTCGCAAATTTTAATTACGCCAGGGATTGCCTTTTCTATAGTAAATTATTCAAAAAATAATTTTTTACTATCGCAAATTTTAATTGCGCCAGGGATTGCCTTTTCTATAGTAAATTATTCAAAATATTAATTTTTTACTGTCGCAAATTTTAATTACGCCAGGGATGGCCCTTTTTCTATAGTAAATTATTCAAAAAATAATTCTCAACTGTCGCAAATTCAAATCCGCCAGGGATTGCCTTTTCTATAGTAAATTATTCAAAAAATAATTTTCTACTGTCGCAAATTTTAATTACGCCAGGGATTGCCTTTTCTATAGTAAATTATTCAAAAAATAATTTTCTACTGTCGCAAATTTTAATTACGCCAGGGATTGCCTTTTCTATAGTAAATTATTCAAAAAATAATTCTCAACTGTCGCAAATTTCAAATCCGCCAGGGATTGCCTTTTCTATAGTAAATTATTCAAAAAATAATTTTCTTACTGTCGCAAATTTTAATTACGCAGGGATTGCCTTTTCTCTAGTAAATTATTCAAAAAATAATTTTTTACTATCGCAAATTTTAATTGCGCCAGGGATTGCCTTTTCTATAGTAAATTATTCAAAATATAAATTTTTACTGTCGCAAATTTTAATTACGCCAGGGATTGCCTTTTCTATAGTAAATTATTCAAAAAATAATTTTCAACTGTCGCGAATTTCAAATCCGCCAGGGATTGCCTTTTCTATAGTAAATTATTCAAAAAATAATTTTCTACTGTCGCAAATTTTAATTACGCCAGGGATTGCCTTTTTTATAGTAAATTATTCAAAAAATAATTTTCAACTGTCGCAAATTTTAATTGCGCCAGGGATTGCCTTTTCTATAGTAAATTATTCAAAAATTAATTTTTTATTGTCGCATATTTTAAATACGCCAGGGATTGCCTTTTCTATAGTAAATTATTCAAAAAATAATTTTTTACTATCGCAAATTTCAAATCCGTCAGGGATTGCCTTTTCTATAGTAAATTATTCAAAAAATAATTTTCTACTGTCGCAAATTTTAATTACGCCAGGGATTGCCTTTTCTATAGTAAATTTTGCAAAAAAATAATTTTCTACTGTCGCAAATTTTAAATATCCCAGGGATTGCCTTTTCTATAGTAAAATATTCAAAAAATAATTTTAATACTGTCGCAAATTTTAATTACGCCAGGGATTGCCTTTTCTATAGTAAATTATTCAAAAAATAATTTTTTACTATCGCAAATTTTAATTGCGCCAGGGATTGCCTTTTCTATAGTAAATTATTCAAAAAATAATTTTCTACTGTCGCAAATTTTAATTACGCCAGGGATTGCCTTTTCTCTAGTAAATTATTCAAAAAATAATTTTTTACTATCGCAAATTTTAATTGCGCCAGGGATTGCCTTTTCTATAGTAAATTATTCAAAATATAAATTTTTACTGTCGCAAATTTTAATTACGCCAGGGATTGCCTTTTCTATAGTAAATTATTCAAAAAATAATTTTCAACTGTCGCGAATTTCAAATCCGCCAGGGATTGCCTTTTCTATAGTAAATTATTCAAAAAATAATTTTCTACTGTCGCAAATTTTAATTACACCAGGGATTGCCTTTTTTATAGTAAATTATTCAAAAAATAATTTTCTACTGTCGCAAATTTTAATTACGCCAGGGATTGCCTTTTCTATAGTAAATTTTGCAAAAAATAATTTTTTACTGTCGCAAATTTTAATTGCGCCAGGTATTGCCTTTTCTATAGTAAATTATTCAAAAAATAAATTTTTACTGTCGCAAATTTTAATTACGCCAGGGATTGCCTTTTTTATAGTAAATTATTCAAAAAATAATTTTCTACTGTCGCAAATTTTAATTACGCCAGGGATTGCCTTTTCTATAGTAAATTATTCAAAATATAAATTTTTACTGTCGCAAATTTTAATTACGCCAGGGATTGCCTTTTCTATAGTAAATTATTCAAAAAATAATTTTCAACTGTCGCGAATTTCAAATCCGCCAGGGATTGCCTTTTCTATAGTAAATTATTCAAAAAATAATTTTCTACTGTCGCAAATTTTAATTACGCCAGGGATTGCCTTTTTTATAGTAAATTATTCAAAAAATAATTTTCTACTGTCGCAAATTTTAATTACGCCAGGGATTGCCTTTTTTATAGTAAATTATTCAAAAAATAATTTTTTACTATCGCAAATTTTAATTGCGCCAGGGATTGCCTTTTCTATGGTAAATTATTCAAAATATAAATTTTTACTGTCGCAAATTTTAATTACGCCAGGGATTGCCTTTTCTATAGTAAATTATTCAAAAAATAATTTTCAACTGTCGCGAATTTCAAATCCGCCAGGGATTGCCTTTTCTATAGTAAATTATTCAAAAAATAATTTTCTACTGTCGCAAATTTTAATTACGCCAGGGATTGCCTTTTTTATAGTAAATTATTCAAAAAATAATTTTCTACTGTCGCAAATTTTAATTACGCCAGGGATTGCCTTTTCTATAGTAAATTTTGCAAAAAATAATTTTTTACTGTCGCAAATTTTAAATATCCCAGGAATTGCCTATTCTATAGTAAATTTCTCACAAAATAATTTTATACTGTCGCAAATTTTAATTACGCCAGGGATTGCCTTTTCTATAGTAAATTATTCAAAAAATAATTTTTTACTATCGCAAATTTTAATTGCGCCAGGGATTGCCTTTTCTATAGTAAATTATTCAAAATATTAATTTTTTACTGTCGCAAATTTTAATTACGCCAGGGATGGCCTTTTCTATAGTAAATTATTCAAAAAATAATTCTCAACTGTCGCAAATTTCAAATCCGCCAGGGTTTGCCTTTTCTATAGTAAATTATTCAAAAAATAATTTTCTACTGTCGCAAATTTTAATTACGCCAGGGATTGCCTTTTCTATAGTAAATTATTCAAAAAATAATTTTCAACTGTCGCGAATTTCAAATCCGCCAGGGATTGCCTTTTCTATAGTAAATTATTCAAAAAATAATTTTCTACTGTCGCAAATTTTAATTACGCCAGGGATTGCCTTTTTTATAGTAAATTATTCAAAAAATAATTTTCTACTGTCGCAAATTTTAATTACGCCAGGGATTGCCTTTTCTATAGTAAATTTTGCAAAAAATAATTTTTTACTGTCGCAAATTTTAAATATCCCAGGAATTGCCTATTCTATAGTAAATTTCTCACAAAATAATTTTATACTGTCGCAAATTTTAATTACGCCAGGAATTGCCTTTTCTATAGTAAATTATTCAAAAAATAATTTTTTACTGTCGCAAATTTTAATTGCGCCAGGGATTGCCTTTTCTATAGTAAATTATTCAAAATATTAATTTTTTACTGTCGCAAATTTTAATTACGCCAGGGATGGCCTTTTCTATAGTAAATTATTCAAAAAATAATTCTCAACTGTCGCAAATTTCAAATCCGCCAGGGATTGCCTTTTCTATAGTAAATTATTCAAAAAATAATTTTCTACTGTCGCAAATTTTAATTACGCCAGGGATTGCCTTTTCTATAGTAAATTATTCAAAAAATAATTTTATACTGTCGCAAATTTTAAGTGCGCCAGGGATTGCCTTTTCTATAGTAAATTATTCAAAAAATAATTTTCTACTGTCGCACATTTTAAGTGCGCCAGGGATTGCCTTTTCTATAGTAAATTATTCAAAAAATAATTTTTTACTGTCGCAAATTGTAATTGCGCCAGGGATTGCCTTTTCTATAGTAAATTATTCAAAAAATAATTTTTTACTGTCGCAAATTTCAAATATCCCAGGGATTGCCTTTTCTACAGTAAATTATTCAAAAAATAATTTTCAACTGTCGCAAATTTTAATTACGCCAGGGATTGCCCTTTCTATAGTAAATTATTCAAAAAATAATTTTATAGTGTCACAAATTTTAATTACGCCAGGGATTGACTTTTCTATAGTAAATTATTCAAAAAATAATTTTCTACTGTCGCGAATTTTAATTACGCCAGGGTTTGCCTTTTCTATAGTAAATTATTCAAAAAATAATTTTCTACTGTCGCAAATTTTAATTACGCCAGGGATTGCCTTTTCTATAGTAAATTATTCAAAAAATAATTTTTTACTGTCGCAAATTTCAAATCCGCCAGGGATTGCCTTTTCCACAGTAAATTATTCAAAAAATAATTTTCTACTGACGCAAATTTTAATTACGCCAGGGATTGCCTTTTCTATAGTAAATTATTCAAAAAATAATTTTTTACTATCTGAAGTTTTAATTGCGCCAGGGATTGCCTTTTCTACAGTAAATTATTCAAAAAATAATTTTCTACTGTCGCAAATTTTAATTACGCCAGGGATTGCCTTTTCTATAGTAAATTATTCAAAAAATAATTTTCTACTGTCGCAAATTTGAATTACGCCAGGGATTGCCTTTTCTATAGTAAATTATTCAAAAAATAATTTTTTAATTTCAAATCCGCCGGGGATTGCCTTTTCTATAGTAAATAATTCAAAAAATAATTTTCTACTGTCGCAAATTTTAATTACGCCAGGGATTGCCTTTTCTATAGTAAATTATTCAAAAAATAATTTTCTACTGTCGCAAATTTCAAATCCGCCAGGGATTGCCTTTTCTATAGTAAATTATTCAAAAAATAATTTTCTACTGTCGCAAATTTTAATTACGCCGGGGATTGCCTTTTCTATAGTAAATTATTCAAAAAATAATTTTTTACTATCGCAAGTTTTAATTGCGCCAGGGATTGCCTTTTCTACAGTAAATTTTGCAAAAAATAATTTTTTACTATCGCAAGTTTTAATTACGCCAGGTATTGCCTTTTCTATAGTAAATTATTCAAAAAATAATTTTTTACTGTCGCAAATTTTAAGTGCGCCAGGGATTGCCTTTTCTATAGTAAATTATTCAAAAAATAATTTTATACTGTCGCAAATTTTAATTACGCCAGGGATTGCCTTTTCTATAGTAAATTATTCAAAAAATAATTTTTTACTGTCGCAAATTTTAAGTGCGCCAGGGATTGCCTTTTCTATAGTAAATTATTCAAAAAATAATTTTTTACTGTCGCAAATTTTAATTACGCCAGGGATTGCCTTTTCTATAGTAAATTATTCAAAAAATAATTTTTTACTGTCGCAAATTTTACGTGCGCCAGGGATTGCCTTTTCTATAGTAAATTATTCAAAAAATAATTTCTTACTGTCGCAAATTTTAATTACGCCAGGGATTGCCTTTTCTATAGTAAATTATTCAAAAAATAATTTTTTACTGTCGCAAATTTTAAGTGCGCCTGGGATTGCCTTTTCTATAGTAAATTATTCAAAAAATAATTTTTTACTGTCGCAAATTGTAATTGCGCCAGGGATTGCCTTTTCTATAGTAAATTATTCAAAAAATAATTTTTTACTGTCGCAAATTTTAATTACGCCAGGGATTGCCTTTTCTATAGTAAATTATTCAAAAAATAATTTCCTACTGTCACAAATTTTAATTACGGCAGGGATTGCCTTTTCTATAGTAAATTATTCAAAAAATAATTTTATACTGTCGCAAATTTTAATTACGCCAGGGATTGCCTTTTCTATAGTAAATTATTCAAAAAATAATTTTTTACTGTCGCAAATTTTAAGTGCGCCAGGGATTGCCTTTTCTATAGTAAATTATTCAAAAAATAATTTTTTACTGTCGCAAATTTTAAGTGCGCCAGGGATTGCCTTTTCTATAGTAAATTATTCAAAAAATAATTTTTTACTGTCGCAAATTGTAATTGCGCCAGGGATTGCCTTTTCTATAGTAAATTATTCAAAAATAATTTTTTACTGTCGCAAATTTTAATTACGCCAGGGATTGCCTTTTCTATAGTAAATTATTCAAAAAATAATTTCCTACTGTCGCAAATTTTAATTACGCCAGGGATTGCCTTTTCTATAGTAAATTATTCAAAAAATAATTTCTTACTGTCGCAAATTTTAATTACGCCAGGGATTGCCTTTTCTATAGTAAATTATTCAAAAAATAATTTTTTACTGTCGCAAATTTTAAGTGCGCCAGGGATTGCCTTTTCTATAGTAAATTATTCAAAAAATAATTTTTTACTGTCGCAAATTTTAAGTGCGCCAGGGATTGCCTTTTCTATAGTAAATTATTCAAAAAATAATTTTTTACTGTCGCAAATTGTAATTGCGCCAGGGATTGCCTTTTCTATAGTAAATTATTCAAAAATAATTTTTTACTGTCGCAAATTTTAATTACGCCAGGGATTGCCTTTTCTATAGTAAATTATTCAAAAAATAATTTCCTACTGTCGCAAATTTTAATTACGCCAGGGATGGCCTTTTCTATAGTAAATTATTCAAAAAATAATTCTCAACTGTCGCAAATTTCAAATCCGCCAGGGATTGCCTTTTCTATAGTAAATTATTCAAAAAATAATTTTCTACTGTCGCAAATTTTAATTACGCCAGGGATTGCCTTTTCTATAGTAAATTATAAAAAAAATAATTTTCTACTGTCGCAAATTTTAATTACGCCAGGGATTGCCTTTTCTATAGTAAATTATTCAAAAAATAATTCTCAACTGTCGCAAATTTCAAATCCGCCAGGGATTGCCTTTTCTATAGTAAATTATTCAAAAAATAATTTTCTACTGTCGCAAATTTTAATTACGCCAGGGATTGCCTTTTCTCTAGTAAATTATTCAAAAAATAATTTTTTACTATCGCAAATTTTAATTGCGCCAGGGATTGCCTTTTCTATAGTAAATTATTCAAAATATAAATTTTTACTGACGCAAATTTTAATTACGCCAGGGATTGCCTTTTCTATAGTAAATTATTCAAAAAATAATTTTCAACTGTCGCGAATTTCAAATCCGCCAGGGATTGCCTTTTCTATAGTAAATTATTCAAAAAATAATTTTCTACTGTCGCAAATTTTAATTACGCCAGGGATTGCCTTTTTTATAGTAAATTATTCAAAAAATAATTTTCAACTGTCGCAAATTTTAATTGCGCCAGGGATTGCCTTTTCTATAGTAAATTATTCAAAAATTAATTTTTTATTGTCGCATATTTTAAATACGCCAGGGATTGCCTTTTCTATAGTAAATTATTCAAAAAATAATTTTTTACTATCGCAAATTTCAAATCCGTCAGGGATTGCCTTTTCTATAGTAAATTATTCAAAAAATAATTTTCTACTGTCGCAAATTTTAATTACGCCAGGGATTGCCTTTTCTATAGTAAATTTTGCAAAAAAATAATTTTCTACTGTCGCAAATTTTAAATATCCCAGGGATTGCCTTTTCTATAGTAAAATATTCAAAAAATAATTTTATACTGTCGCAAATTTTAATTACGCCAGGGATTGCCTTTTCTATAGTAAATTATTCAAAAAATAATTTTTTACTATCGCAAATTTTAATTGCGCCAGGGATTGCCTTTTCTATAGTAAATTATTCAAAGTATTAATTTTTACTGTCGCAAATTTTAATTACGACAGGGATTGCCTTTTCTATAGTAAATTATTCAAAAAATAATTTTCTACTGTCGCAAATTTTAATTGCGCCAGGGATTGCCTTTTCTATAGTAAATTTTGCAAAAAAATAATTTTTTACTGTCGCAAATTTTAAATATCCCAGGGATTGCCTTTTCTATAGTAAATTATTCAAAAAATAATGTTTTACTGTCGCAAATTTTAAATACGCCAGAGATTGCCTTTTCTATAGTAAATTATTCAAAAAATAATTTTCAACTGTCGCAAATTTTAATTACGCCAGGGATTGCCTTTTCTATAGTAAATTATTCAAAAAATAATTTTCTAACTGTCGCAAATTTTAATTACGCCAGGGATTGCCTTTTCTATAGTAAATTATTCAAAAAATAATTTTCTACTGTCGCAAATTTTAATTGCGCCAGGGATTGCCTTTTCTATAGTAAATTATTCAAAAAATAATTTTTTACTGTCGCAAATTTTAATTACGCCAGGGATTGCCTTTTTTATAGTAAATTATTCAAAAAATAATTTTCAACTGTCGCAAATTTTAATTGCGCCAGGGATTGCCTTTTCTATAGTAAATTATTCAAAAAAATAATTTTTACTTGTCGCATATTTTAAATACGCCAGGGATGCCTTTTCTATAGTAAATTATTCAAAAAATAATTTTTTACTATCGCAAATTTCAAATCGTCAGGGATTTGGGCCTTTTCTATAGTAAATTATTCAAAAAATAATTTTCTACTGTCGCCAAATTTTAATTACGCCAGGGATTGCCTTTTCTATAGTAAATTTGCAAAAAATAATTTTCTACTGTTCGCAAATTTTAAATATCCCAGGGATTGCCTTTTCTATAGTAAAATATTCAAAAAATAATTTTATACTGTCGCAAATTTTAATTACGCCAGGGATTGCCTTTTCTATAGTAAATTATTCAAAAAATAATTTTTTACTATCGCAAATTTTAATTGCGCCAGGGATTGCCTTTTCTATAGTAAATTATTCAAAGTATTAATTTTTACTGTCGCAAATTTTAATTACGACAGGGATTGCCTTTTCTATAGTAAATTATTCAAAAAATAATTTTCAACTGTCGCAAATTTCAAATCCGCCAGGGATTGCCTTTTCTATAGTAAATTATTCAAAAAATAATTTTCTACTGTCGCAAATTTTAATTACGCCAGGGATTGCCTTTTCTATAGTAAATTTTGCAAAAAATAATTTTTTACTGTCGCAAATTTTAAATATCCCAGGAATTGCCTATTCTATAGTAAATTTCTCACAAAATAATTTTATACTGTCGCAAATTTTAATTACGCCAGGGATTGCCTTTTCTATAGTAAATTATTCAAAAAATAATTTTTTACTATCGCAAATTTTAATTGCGCCAGGGATTGCCTTTTCTATAGTAAATTATTCAAAATATTAATTTTTTAACTGTCGCAAATTTTAATTACGCCAGGGATGGCCTTTTCTATAGTAAATAATTCAAAAATAATTCTCAACTGTCGCAAATTTCAAATCCGCCAGGGATTGCCTTTTCTATAGTAAATTATTCAAAAAATAATTTTCTACTGTCGCAAATTTTAATTACGCCAGGGATTGCCTTTTCTATAGTAAATTATTCAAAAAATAATTTTCTACTGTCGCAAATTTTAATTACGCCAGGGATTGCCTTTTCTATAGTAAATTATTCAAAAAATAATTCTCAACTGTCGCAAATTTCAAATCCGCCAGGGATTGCCTTTTCTATAGTAAATTATTCAAAAAATAATTTTCTACTGTCGCAAATTTTAATTACGCCAGGGATTGCCTTTTCTCAAGTAAATTATTCAAAAATAATTTTTTACTATCGCAAATTTTAATTGCGCCAGGGATTGCCTTTTCTATAGTAAATTATTCAAAATATAAATTTTTACTGTCGCAAATTTTAATTACGCCAGGGATTGCCTTTTCTATAGTAAATTATTCAAAAAATAATTTTCAACTGTCGCGAATTTCAAATCCGCCAGGGATTGCCTTTTCTATAGTAAATTATTACAAAAAATAATTTTCTACTGTCGCAAATTTTAATTACGCCAGGGATTGCCTTTTTTATAGTAAATTATTCAAAAAATAATTTTCTACTGTCGCAAATTTTAATTACGCCAGGGATTGCCTTTTCTATAGTAAATTTGGCAAAAAATAATTTTTTACTGTCGCAAAATTTAAATATCCCAGGAATTGCCTATTCTATAGTAAATTTCTCACAAAATAATTTTATACTGTCGCAAATTTTAATTACGCCAGGGGATTGCCTTTTCTATAGTAAATTATTCAAAAAAATAATTTTTTACTATCGCAAATTTTAATTGCGCCCAGGGATTGCCTTTTCTATAGTAAATTATTCAAAATATTAATTTTTTACTGTCGCAAATTTTAATTACGCCAGGGATGGCCTTTTCTATAGTAAATTATTCAAAAAATAATTCTCAACTGTCGCAAATTTCAAATCCGCCAGGGATTGCCTTTTCTATAGTAAATTATTCAAAAAATAATTTTCTACTGTCGCAAATTTTAATTACGCCAGGGA
Source organism: Dioctria linearis (assembly GCA_963930735.1). NCBI lineage: Eukaryota > Metazoa > Arthropoda > Insecta > Diptera > Asilidae > Dioctria > Dioctria linearis. Next base: position 106,707 of record CAWVNZ010000732.1, read on the forward strand.
TTGCCTTTTCTATAGTAAATTATTCAAAAAAAATTTTCTACTGTCGCAAATTTTAATTACGCCAGGGATTGCCTTTTCTATAGTAAAATTATTCAAAAAATAATTCTCAACTGTCGCAAATTTCAAATCCGCCAGGGATTGCCTTTTCTATAGTAAATTATTCAAAAAATAATTTTCTACTGTCGCAAATTTTAATTACGCCAGGGATTGCCTTTTCTCTAGTAAATTATTCAAAAAATAATTTTTTACTATCGCAAATTTTAATTGCGCCAGGGATTGCCTTTTCTATAGTAAATTATTCAAAATATAAATTTTTACTGTCGCAAATTTAATTACGCCAGGGATTGCCTTTCTATAGTAAATTATTCAAAAAATAATTTTCAACTGTCGCGAATTTCAAATCCGCCAGGAGATTGCCTTTTCTATAGTATATTATTCAAAAAATAATTTTCTACTGTCGCAAATTTTAATTACGCCAGGGATTGCCTTTTTTTATAGTAAATTATTCAAAAAATAATTTTCAACTGTCGCAAATTTTAATTGCGCCAGGGATTGCCTTTTCTATAGTAAATTATTCAAAAATTAATTTTTTATTGTCGCATATTTTAAATACGCCAGGGATTGCCTTTCTATAGTAAATTATTCATAAAATAATTTTTTACTATCGCAAATTTCAAATCCGTCAGGGATTGCCTTTTCTATAGTAAATTATTCAAAAAATAATTTTCTACTGTCGCAAATTTTAATTACGCCAGGGATTGCCTTTTCTATAGTAAATTTTGCAAAAAAATAATTTTCTACTGTCGCAAATTTTAAATATCCCAGGGATTGCCTTTTCTATAGTAAAATATTCAAAAAAATAATTTTATAACTGTCGCAAATTTTAATTACGCCAGGGATTGCCTTTTCTATAGTAAATTATTCAAAAAATAATTTTTTACTATCGCAAATTTTAATTGCGCCAGGGATTGCCTTTTCTATAGTAAATTATTCAAAAAATAATTTTCTACTGTCGCAAATTTTAATTACGCCAGGGATTGCCTTTTCTCTAGTAAATTATTCAAAAAATAATTTTTTACTATCGCAAATTTTAATTGCGCCAGGGATTGCCTTTTCTATAGTAAATTATTCAAAATATAAATTTTTACTGTCGCAAATTTTAATTACGCCAGGGATTGCCTTTTCTATAGTAAATTATTCAAAAAATAATTTTCAATTCAACTGTCGCGAATTTCAAATCCGCCAGGGATTGCCTTTTCTAAGTAAATTATTCAAAAAATAATTTTCTACTGTCGCAAATTTTAATTACACCAGGGATTGCCTTTTTTATAGTAAATTATTCAAAAAATAATTTTCTACTGTCGCAAATTTTAATTACGCCAGGGATTGCCTTTTCTATAGTAAATTTTGCAAAAAAATAATTTTTTTACTGTCGCAAATTTTAATTGCGCCAGGTATTGCCTTTTCTATAGTAAATTATTCAAAAAATAAATTTTTACTGTCGCAAATTTTAATTACGCCAGGGATTGCCTTTTTTATAGTAAATTATTCAAAAAATAAATTTTCTACTGTCGCAAATTTTAATTACGCCAGGGATTGCCTTTTCTATAGTAAATTATTCAAAATATAAATTTTTACTGTCGCAAATTTTAATTACGCCAGGGATTGCCTTTTCTATAGTAAATTATTCAAAAAATAATTTTCAACTGTCGCGAATTTCAAATCCGCCAGGGATTGCCTTTTCTATAGTAAATTATTCAAAAATAATTTTCTACTGTCGCAAATTTTAATTACGCCAGGGATTGCCTTTTTTATAGTAAATTATTCAAAAAAATAATTTTCTACTGTCGCAAATTTTAATTACGCCAGGGATTGCCTTTTTTATAGTAAATTATTCAAAAAATAATTTTTTACTATCGCAAATTTTAATTGCGCCAGGGATTTGCCTTTTCTATGGTAAATTATTCAAAATATAAATTTTTACTGTCGCAAATTTTAATTACGCCAGGGATTGCCTTTTCTATAGTAAATTATTCAAAAAAATAATTTTCCAACTGTCGCGAATTTCAAATCCGCCAGGGATTGCCTTTTCTATAGTAAATTATTCAAAAAATAATTTTTCTACTGTCGCAAATTTTAATTACGCCAGGGATTGCCTTTTTATAGTGTAATTATTCAAAAAATAATTTTCTACTGTCGCAAATTTTACTTACGCCAGGGATTGCCTTTTCTATAGTAAATTTTGCAAAAAATAATTTTTTACTGTCGCAAATTTTAAATATCCCAGGAATATTGCCTATTCTATAGTAAATTTCTCACAAAATAATTTTATACTGTCGCAAATTTTAATTACGCCAGGGGATTGCCTTTTCTATAGTAAATTATTCAAAAAATAATTTTTTACTATCGCAAATTTTAATTGCGCCAGGGATTGCCTTTTCTATAGTAAATTATTCAAAATATTAATTTTTTACTGTCGCAAATTTTATTACGCCAGGATGGCCTTTTCTATAGTAAATTATTCAAAAAATAATTCTCAACTGTCGCAAATTTCAAATCCGCCAGGGTTTGCCTTTTCTATAGTAAATTATTCAAAAAATAATTTTCTACTGTCGCAAATTTTAATTACGCCAGGGATTTAGCCTTTTCTATAGTAAATTATTCAAAAAATAATTTTCAACTGTCGCGATTTCAAATCCGCCAGGGATTGCCTTTTCTATAGTAAATTATTCAAAAAATAATTTTCTACTGTCGCAAATTTTAATTACGCCAAGGGATTGCCTTTTTTATAGTAAATTATTCAAAAAATAATTTTCTACTGTCGCAAATTTTAATTACGCCAGGGATTGGCTCTTTTCTATAGTAATTTTGCAAAAATAATTTTTTACTGTCGCAAATTTAAATATCTCCCAGGAATTGCCTATTCTATAGTAAATTTCTCACAAAATAATTTCATACTGTCGCAAATTTTAATTACGCCAGGAATTGCCTTTTCTATAGTAAATTATTCAAAAAATAATTTTTTACTGTCGCAAATTTTAATTGCGCCAGGGATTGCCTTTTCTATAGTAAATTATTCAAAATATTAATTTTTTACTGTCGCAAATTTTAATTACGCCAGGGATGGCCTTTTCTATAGTAAATTATTCAAAAAATAATTTTTTACTGTCGCAAATTTCAAATCCGCCAGGGATTGCCTTTTCTATAGTAAATTATTCAAAAAATAATTTTCTACTGTCGCAAATTTTAATTACGCCAGGGATTGCCTTTTCTATAGTAAATTATTCAAAAAATAATTTTATACTGTCGCAAATTTTAAGTGCGCCAGGGATTGCCTTTTCTATAGTAAATTATTCAAAAAATAATTTTCTACTGTCGCACATTTTAAGTGCGCCAGGGATTGCCTTTTCTATAGTAAATTATTCAAAAAATAATTTTTTACTGTCGCAAATTGTAATTGCGCCAGGGATTGCCTTTTCTATAGTAAATTATTCAAAAAATAATTTTTTACTGTCGCAAATTTCAAATATCCCAGGGATTGCCTTTTCTACAGTAAATTATTCAAAAAATAATTTTCAACTGTCGCAAATTTTAATTACGCCAGGGATTGCCTTTTCTATAGTAAATTATTCAAAAAATAATTTTATACTGTCACAAATTTTAATTACGCCAGGGATTGCCTTTTCTATAGTAAATTATTCAAAAAATAATTTTCTACTGTCGCGAATTTTAATTACGCCAGGGTTTGCCTTTTCTATAGTAAATTATTCAAAAAATAATTTTCTACTGTCGCAAATTTTAATTACGCCAGGGATTGCCTTTTCTATAGTAAATTATTCAAAAAATAATTTTTTACTGTCGCAAATTTCAAATCCGCCAGGGATTGCCTTTTCCACAGTAAATTATTCAAAAAATAATTTTCTACTGACGCAAATTTTAATTACGCCAGGGATTGCCTTTTCTATAGTAAATTATTCAAAAAATAATTTTTTACTATCTGAAGTTTTAATTGCGCCAGGGATTGCCTTTTCTACAGTAAATTATTCAAAAAATAATTTTCTACTGTCGCAAATTTTAATTACGCCAGGGATTGCCTTTTCTATAGTAAATTATTCAAAAAATAATTTTCTACTGTCGCAAATTTTAATTACGCCAGGGATTGCCTTTTCTATAGTAAATTATTCAAAAAATAATTTTTTAATTTCAAATCCGCCGGGGATTGCCTTTTCTATAGTAAATTATTCAAAAAATAATTTTCTACTGTCGCAAATTTTAATTACGCCAGGGATTGCCTTTTCTATAGTAAATTATTCAAAAAATAATTTTCTACTGTCGCAAATTTCAAATCCGCCAGGGATTGCCTTTTCTATAGTAAATTATTCAAAAAATAATTTTCTACTGTCGCAAATTTTAATTACGCCGGGGATTGCCTTTTCTATAGTAAATTATTCAAAAAATAATTTTTTACTATCGCAAGTTTTAATTGCGCCAGGGATTGCCTTTTCTACAGTAAATTTTGCAAAAAAATAATTTTTTACTATCGCAAGTTTTAATTACGCCAGGTATTGCCTTTTCTATAGTAAATTATTCAAAAAATAATTTTTTACTGTCGCAAATTTTAATTGCGCCAGGGATTGCCTTTTCTATAGTAAATTATTCAAAAAATAATTTTATACTGTCGCAAATTGTAATTGCGCCATGGATTGCCTTTTCTATAGTAAATTATTCAAAAAATAATTTTTTACTGTCGCAAATTTTAAATACGCCAGGGATTGCCTTTTCTATAGTAAATTATTCAAAAAATAATTTTCTACTGTCGCAAATTTTACTTGCGCCAGGGATTGCCTTTTCTATAGTAAATTATTCAAAAAATAATTTTATACTGTCGCAAATTTTAATTACGCCAGGGATTGCCTTTTCTATAGTAAATTATTCAAAAAATAATTTTTTACTGTCGCAAATTTTACTTGCGCCGGGGATTGCCTTTTCTATAGTAAATTATTCAAAAAATAATTTTATACTGTCGCAAATTTTAATTACGCCAGGGATTGCCTTTTCTATAGTAAATTATTCAAAAAATAATTTTCTACTGTCGCAAATTTTAATTACGCCAGGGATTGCCTTTTCTATAGTAAATTATTCAAAAAATAATTTTCTACCCTCGCAAATTTTAATTGCGCCAGGGATTGCCTTTTCTATAGTAAATTATTCAAAAAATAATTTTTTACTGTCGCAAATTTTAATTGCGCCAGGGATTGCCTTTTCTATAGTAAATTATTCAAAAAATAATTTTATACTGTCGCAAATTTTAATTACGCCAGGGATTGCCTTTTCTATAGTAAATTATTCAAAAAATAATTTTCTACTGTCGCAAATTTTAATTACGCCAGGGATTGCCTTTTCTATAGTAAATTATTCAAAAAATAATTTTCTACCGTCGCAAATTTTAATTACGCCAGGGATTGCCTTTTCTATAGTAAATTATTCAAAAAATAATTTTCTACCGTCGCAAATTTTAATTGCGCCAGGGATTGCCTTTTCTATAGTAAATTATTCAAAAAATAATTTTTTACTGTCGCAAATTTTAATTGCGCCAGGGATTGCCTTTTCTATAGTAAATTATTCAAAAAATAATTTTATACTGTCGCAAATTTTAATTACGCCAGGGATTGCCTTTTCTATAGTAAATTATTCAAAAAATAATTTTATACTGTCGCAAATTTTAATTACGCCAGGGATTGCCTTTTCTATAGTAAATTATTCAAAAAATAATTTTCTACTGTCGCAAATTTTAATTACGCCAGGGATTGCCTTTTCTATAGTAAATTATTCAAAAAATAATTTTCTACCGTCGCAAATTTTAATTACGCCAGGGATTGCCTTTTCTATAGTAAATTATTCAAAAAATAATTTTCTACCGTCGCAAATTTTAATTGCGCCAGGGATTGCCTTTTCTATAGTAAATTATTCAAAAAATAATTTTTTACTGTCGCAAATTTTAATTGCGCCAGGGATTGCCTTTTCTATAGTAAATTATTCAAAAAATAATTTTATACTGTCGCAAATTTTAATTACGCCAGGGATTGCCTTTTCTATAGTAAATTATTCAAAAAATAATTTTCTACTGTCGCAAATTTTAAATACGCCAGGAATTGCCTTTTCTATAGTAAATTATTAAAAAAATAATTTTTTACTATCGCAAATTTCAAATCCGCCAGGGGATTGCCTTTTCTATAGTAAATTATTCAAAAAATAATTTTATACTGTCGCAAATTTTAAATACGCCAGGGATTGCCTTTTCTATAGTAAATTATTCAAAAAATAATTTTTTACTATCGCAAATTTCAAATCCGCCAGGGATTGCCTTTTCTATAGTAAATTATGCAAAATATTAATTTTTTACTGTCGCAAATTTTAATTACGCCAGGGATTGCCTTTTCTATAGTAAATTATTCAAAAAATAATTTTCTACTGTCGCAAATTTTAATTACGCCAGGGATTGCCTTTTCTATAGTAAATTTTTCAAAAAATAATTTTTTACTGTCGCAAATTTTAAATATCCCAGGGATTGCCTTTTCTATAGTAAATTATTCAAAAAATAATTTACTATTGTCGCAAATTTTAATTACGCCAGGGATAGCCTTTTCTATAGTAAATATTCAAAAAATAATTTTTTACTGTCGCAAATTTTAATTATGCCAGGGATTGCCTTTTATATAGTAAGTTATTCAAAAAATAATTTTCTACTGTCGCAAATTTTAATTGCGCCAGGGATTGCCTTTTCTATAGTAAATTATTCAAAATATTAATTTTTTACTGTCGCAAATTTTAATTACGCCAGGGATTGCCTTTTCTATAGTAAATTATTCAGAAAATAATTTTCAACTGTCGCAAATTTCAAATCCGCCAGGGATTGCCTTTTCTATAGTAAATTATTCAAAATATTAATTTTTTACTGTCGCAAATTTTAATTACGCCAGGGATTGCCTTTTCTATAGTAAATTATTCAAAAAATAATTTTCTACTGTCGCAAATTTTAATTACGCCAGGGATTGCCTTTTCTATAGTAAATTTTTCAAAAATTAATTTTTTACTGTCGCAAATTTTAAATATCCCAGGGATTGCCTTTTCTATAGTAAATTATTCAAAAAATAATTTTCTACCGTCGCAAATTTTAATTACGCCAGGGATTGCCTTTTTTATAGCAAATTATTCAAAAAATAATTTTCTACTGTCGCAAATTTTAATTACGCCAGGGATTGCCTTTTCTATAGTAAATTATTCAAAAAATAATTTTCAACTGTCGCAAATTTTAATTACGCCAGGGATTGCCTTTTCTATAGTAAATTATTCAAAAAATAATTTTCAACTGTCGCAAATTTTAAATATCCCAGGGATTGCCTTTTCTATAGTAAATTATTCAAAAAATAATTTTTTATTGTCGCAAATTTTAAGTGCGCCAGGGATTGCCTTTTCTATAGTAAATTTTTTAAAAAAATAATTTTCTACTGTCGCAAATTTTAATTACACCAGGGATTGCCTTTTCTATAGTAAATTATTCAAAAAATAATTTTTTACTGTCGCACATTTTAAATATCCCAGGGATTGCCTTTTCTACAGTAAATTATTCAAGAAATAATTTTTTACTGTCGCAAATTTTAAATACGCCAGGGATTGCCTTTTCTATAGTAAATTATTCAAAAAATAATTTTATACTGTCGCAAATTTTAATTACGCCAGGGATTGCCCTTTCTATAGTAAATTATTCAAAAAATAATTTTCAACTGTCGCAAATTTTAATTACGCCAGGGATTGCCTTTTCTATAGTATTTTATTCAAAAAATAATTTTTTACTGTCGCAAATTTCAAATCCGCCAGGGATTGCCTTTTCTATAGTAAATTATTCAAAAAATAATTTTCTACTGTCGCAAATTTTAACTACGCCAGGTTTTGCCTTTTCTGTAGTAAATTATTCAAAAAATAATTTTATACTGTCGCAAATTTTAAATACGCCAGGGATTGCCATTTCTTTAGTAAATTATTCAAAAAATAATTTTTTACTATCGTGAATTTCAAATCCTCCAGGGATTGCCTTTTCTATAGTAAATTATTCAAAAAATAATTTTCTACTGTCGCAAATTTTAATTACGCCAGGGATTGCCTTTTCTATAGTAAATTATTCAAAAAATAATTTTCTACTGTCGCAAATTTTAATTACGCCAGGGATTGCCTTTTCTATAGTAAATTTTTCAAAAAATAATTTTTTACTCTCGCAAATTTTAAATATCCCAGTGATTGCCTTTTCTATAGTAAATTATTCAAAAAATAATTTTCTACTGTCGCAAATTTTAATTATGCCAGGGATTGCCTTTTCTATAGTAAATAATTCAAAAAATAATTTTATACTGTCGCAAATTTTAATTACGCCAGGGATTGCCTTTTGTATAGTAAATTATTCAAAAAATAATTTTCAACTGTCGCAAATTTTAATTACGCCAGGGATTGCCTTTTCTATAGTAAATTATTCAAAAAAATAATTTTTTACTGTCGCAAATTTCAAATCCGCCAGGGATTGCCTTTTCTATAGTAAATTATTCAAAAAATAATTTTCTAATGTCGCAAATTTTAATTACGCCAGGGATTGCCTTTTCTATAGTAAATTATTCAAAAAATAAATTTCTACTGTCTCAAATTTTAATTACGCCAGGGATTGCCTTTTCTATAGTAAATTTTTCAAAAAATAATTTTTTACTGTCGCAAATTTTAAATATCCCAGGGATTGCCTTTTCTATAGTAAATTATTCAAAAAATAATTTTCTACTGTCGCAAATTTTAATTACGCCAAGGATTGCCTTTTCTATAGTAAATTATTCAAAAAATAATTTTTTACTGTCGCAAATTTTAAATATCCCAGGGATTGCCTTTTCTATAGTAAATTATTCAAAAAATAATTTTTTACTGTCGCAAATTTTAATTACGCCAGGGATTGCCTTTTCTATAGTAAATTATTCAAAAAATAATTTTATAGTGTCGCAAATTTTAAATACGCCAGGGGGGATTGCTCTTTTCTATAGTAAATTATTCAAAAAATAATTTTTTACTATCGCAAATTTTAATTACGCCAGGGATTGCCTTTTCTACAGTAAATTTTGCAAAAAAATAATTTTTTACTGTCGCAAATTTTAAATATCCCAGGGATTGCCTTTTCTATAGTAAATTTCTCACAAAATAATTTTCTACTGTCGCAAATTTTAATTATGCCAGGGATTGCCTTTTTTATAGTAAATTATTCAAAAAATAATTTTCAACTGTCGCAAATTTCAAATCCGCCAGGGATTGCCTTTTCTATAGTAAGTTATTCAAAAAATATTTTTCAACTGACGCAAATTTCAAATCCGCCAGGGATTGCCTTTTCTATAGTAAATTATTAAAAAAATAATTTTCTACTGTCGCAAATTTTAATTACGCCAGGGATTGCCTTTTCTATAGTAAATTATTCCAAAAATAATTTTTTACTGTCGCAAATTTTAAATATCCCAGGGATTGCCTTTTCTATAGTAAATTTCTCACAAATTAATATTTTACTGTCGCAAATTTTAAATACGCCAGGGATTGCCTTTTCTATAGTAAATTATTCAAAAAATAATTTTCTACTGTCGCAAATTTCAAATCCGCCAGGGATTGCCTTTTCTATAGTAAATTATTCAAAAAATAATTTTCTACTGTCGCAAATTTTAATTGCGCCAGGGATTGCCTTTTCTATAGTAAATTATTCAAAAAATAATTTTCTACTGTCGCCAATTTTAATTGGGCCAGGGATTGCCTTTTCTATAGTAAATTTTGCAAAAAAATAATTTTCTACTGTCGCAAATTTTAAATATCCCAGGGATTGCCTTTTCTATAGTAAATTATTCAAAAAATAATTTTATACTGTCGCAAATTTTAATTACGCCAGGGATTGCCTTTTCTATAGTAAATTATTCAAAAAATAATTTTTTACTGTTGCAAATTTTAAATCCGCCAGGGATTGCCTTTTCTATAGTAAATTATTCAAAAAATAATTTTCAACTGTCGCAAATTTTAATTACGCCAGGGATTGCCTTTTCTATAGTAAATTTTGCAAAAAAATAATTTTTACTGTCGCAAATTTTAAATATCCCAGGGATTGCCTTTTCTATAGTAAATTATTCAAAAAATAATGTTTTACTGTCGCAAATTTTAAATACGCCAGAGATTGCCTTTTCTATAGTAAATTATTCAAAAAATAATTTTCAACTGTCGCAAATTTTAATTACGCCAGGGATTGCCTTTTCTATAGTAAATTATTCAAAAAATAATTTTCTACTGTCGCAAATTTTAATTACGCCAGGGATTGCCTTTTCTATAGTAAATTATTCAAAAAATAATTTTCTACTGTCGCAAATTTTAATTGCGCCAGGGATTGCCTTTTCTATAGTAAATTATTCAAAAAATAATTTTTTACTGTCGCAAATTTTAATTACGCCAGGGATTGCCTTTTTTATAGTAAATTATTCAAAAAATAATTTTCAACTGTCGCAAATTTTAATTGCGCCAGGGATTGCCTTTTCTATAGTAAATTATTCAAAAAATAATTTTTTATTGTCGCATATTTTAAATACGCCAGGGATTGCCTTTTCTATAGTAAATTATTCAAAAAATAATTTTTTACTATCGCAAATTTCAAATCCGTCAGGGATTGCCTTTTCTATAGTAAATTATTCAAAAAATAATTTTCTACTGTCGCAAATTTTAATTACGCCAGGGATTGCCGTTTCTATAGTAAATTTTGCAAAAAAATAATTTTCTACTGTCGCAAATTTTAAATATCCCAGGGATTGCCTTTTCTATAGTAAATTATTCAAAAAATAATTTTATACTGTCGCAAATTTTAATTACGCCAGGGATTGCCTTTTCTATAGTAAATTATTCAAAAAATAATTTTTTACTATCGCAAATTTTAATTGCGCCAGGGATTGCCTTTTCTATAGTAAATTATTCAAAGTATTAATTTTTTACTGTCGCAAATTTTAATTACGACAGGGATTGCCTTTTCTATAGTAAATTATTCAAAAAATAATTTTCAACTGTCGCAAATTTCAAATCCGCCAGGGATTGCCTTTTCTATAGTAAATTATTCAAAAAATAATTTTCTACTGTCGCAAATTTTAATTACGCCAGGGATTGCCTTTTCTATAGTAAATTTGCAAAAAATAATTTTTTACTGTCGCAAATTTTAAATATCCCAGGGATTGCCTATTCTATAGTAAATTTCTCACAAAATAATTTTATACTGTCGCAAATTTTAATTACGCCAGGGATTGCCTTTTCTATAGTAAATTATTCAAAAAATAATTTTTTACTATCGCAAAATTTAATTGCGCCAGGGATTGCCTTTTCTATAGTAAATTATTCAAAATATTAATTTTTTACTGTCGCAAATTTTAATTACGCCAGGGATTGCCTTTTCTATAGTAAATTATTCAAAAAATAATTCTCAACTGTCGCAAATTTCAAATCCGCCAGGGATTGCCTTTTCTATAGTAAATTATTCAAAAAATAATTTTCTACTGTCGCAAATTTTAATTACGCCAGGGATTGCCTTTTCTATAGTAAATTATTCAAAAAATAATTTTCTACTGTCGCAAATTTTAATTGCGCCATGGATTGCCTTTTCTATAGTAAATTATTCAAAAAATAATTTTCTACTGTCGCAAATTTTAATTACGCCAGGGATTGCCTTTTCTATAGTAAATTTTGCAAAAAAATAATTATCTACTGTCGCAAATTTTAAATATCCCAGGGATTGCCTTTTCTATAGTAAATTATTCAAAAAATAATTTTATACTGTCGCAAATTTTAATTACGCCAGGGATTGCCTTTTCTATAGTAAATTATTCAAAAAATAATTTTTTACTATCGCAAATTTTAATTGCGCCAGGGATTGCCTTTTCTATAGTAAATTATTCAAAATATTAATTTTTTACTGTCGCTAATTTTAATTACGCCAGGGATTGCCTTTTCTATAGTAAATTATTCAAAAAATAATTTTCAACTGTCGCGAATTTCAAATCCGCCAGGGATTGCCTTTTCTATAGTAAATTATTCAAAAAATAATTTTCTACTGTCGCAAATTTTAATTACGCCAGGGATTGCCTTTTCTATAGTAAATTTTGCAAAAAATAATTTTCTACTGTCGCAAATTTTAAATATCCCAGGGATTGCCTTTTCTATAGTAAATTATTCAAAAAATAATTTTATATTGTCGCAAATTTTAATTACGCCAGGTATTGCCTTTTCTATAGTAAATTATTCAAAAAATAATTTTTTACTATCGCAAATTTTCATTGCGCCAGGGATTGCCTTTTCTATAGTAAATTATTCAACAAATAATTTCTTACTGTCGCAAATTTTAAATACGCCAGGGATTGCCTTTTCTATAGTAAATTATTCAAAAAATAATTTTCAACTGTCGCCAATTTTAAGTGCGCCAGGGATTGCCTTTTCTATAGTAAATTATTCAAAAAATAATTTTCTACTGTCGCAAATTTTAATTACGCCAGGGATTGCCTTTTCTATAGTAAATTATTCAAAAAATAATTTTCTACTCTCGCAAATTTTAATTGCGCCAGGGATTGCTTTTTTATAGTAAATTATCCAAAATATTAATTTTTTACTGTCGTAAATTTTAATTACGCCAGGGATTGCCTTTTCTATAGTAAATTATTCAAAAAATAATTTTCAACTGTCGCAAATTTCAAATCCGCCAGGGATTGCCTTTTCTATAGTAAATTATTCAAAATATTAATTTTTTACTGTCGCAAATTTTAATTACGCCAGGGATTGCCTTTTCTATAGTAAATTATTCAAAAAATAATTTTCTACTGTCGCAAATTTTAATTACGCCAGGGATTGCCTTTTCTATAGTAAATTTTTCAAAAAATAATTTTTTACTGTCGCAAATTTTAAATATCCCAGGGATTGCCTTTTCTATAGTAAATTATTCAAAAAATAATTTTCTACTGTCGCAAACTTTAATTACGCCAGGGACTGCCTTTTCTATAGTAAATTATTCAAAAAATAATTTTCTACTGTCGCAAATTTTAATTACGCCAGGGATTGCCTTTTCTGTAGTAAATTATTCAAAAAATAATTTTCAACTGTCGCAAATTTTAATTACGCCAGGGATTGCCTTTTCTATAGTAAATTATTCAAAAAATAATTTTCAACTGTCGCAAATTTTAAATATCCCAGGGATTGCCTTTTCTATAGTAAATTATTCAAAAAATAATTTTTTAGTGTCGCAAATTTTAAGTCCGCCAGGGATTTCCTTTTCTATATAAATTTTGCAAAAAAATAATTTTCTACTGTCGCAAATTTTAATTACGCCAGGGATTGCCTTTTCTATAGTAAATTATTCAAAAAATAATTTTTTACTGTCGAAAATTTTAAATATCCCAGGGATTGCCTTTTCTACAGTAAATTATTCAAAAAATAATTTCTTACTGTCGCAAATTTTAAATACGCCAGGGATTGCCTTTTCTATAGTAAATTATTCAAACAATAATTTTATACTGTCGCAAATTTTAATTACGCCAGGGATTGCCTTTTTTATAGTAAATTATTCAAAAAATAATTTTCAACTGTAGCAAATTTTAATTACGCCAGGGATTGCCTTTTCTATAGTAAATTATTCAAAAAATAATTTTTTACTGTCGCAAATTTCAAATCCGCCAGGGATTGCCTTTTCTATAGTAAATTATTCAAAAAATAATTTTCTACTGTCGCAAATTTTAATTACGCCAGGGATTGCCTTTCTATAGTAAATTATTCAAAAAATAATTTTATACTGTCGCAAATTTTAAGTGCGCCAGGGATTGCCTTTTCTATAGTAAATTATTCAAAAAATAATTTTCTACTGTCGTACATTTTAAGTGCGCCAGGGATTGCCTTTTCTATAGTAAATTATTCAAAAAATAATTTTTTACTGTCGCAAATTGTAATTGCGCCAGGGATTGCCTTTTCTATAGTAAATTATTCAAAAAATAATTTTTTACTGTCGCAAATTTCAAATATCCCAGGGATTGCCTTTTCTACAGTAAATTATTCAAAAAATAATTTTCAACTGTCGCAAATTTTAATTACGCCAGGGATTGCCTTTTCTATAGTAAATTATTCAAAAAATAATTTTATACTGTCACAAATTTTAATTACGCCAGGGATTGCCTTTTCTATAGTAAATTATTCAAAAAATAATTTTCTACTGTCGCGAATTTTAATTACGCCAGGGTTTGCCTTTTCTATAGTAAATTATTCAAAAAATAATTTTCTACTGTCGCAAATTTTAATTACGCCAGGGATTGCCTTTTTTATAGTAAATTATTCAAAAAATAATTTTTTACTGTCGCAAATTTCAAATCCGCCAGGGATTGCCTTTTCCACAGTAAATTATTCAAAAAATAATTTTCTACTGACGCAAATTTTAATTACGCCAGGGATTGCCTTTTCTATAGTAAATTATTCAAAAAATAATTTTTTACTATCTGAAGTTTTAATTGCGCCAGGGATTGCCTTTTCTACAGTAAATTATTCAAAAAATAATTTTCTACTGTCGCAAATTTTAATTACGCCAGGGATTGCCTTTTCTATAGTAAATTATTCAAAAAATAATTTTCTACTGTCGCAAATTTTAATTACGCCAGGGATTGCCTTTTCTATAGTAAATTATTCAAAAAATAATTTTTTAATTTCAAATCCGCCGGGGATTGCCTTTTCTATAGTAAATTATTCAAAAAATAATTTTCTACTGTCGCAAATTTTAATTACGCCAGGGATTGCCTTTTCTATAGTAAATTATTCAAAAAATAATTTTCTACTGTCGCAAATTTCAAATCCGCCAGGGATTGCCTTTTCTATAGTAAATTATTCAAAAAATAATTCTCAACTGTCGCAAATTTCAAATCCGCCAGGGATTGCCTTTTCTATAGTAAATTATTCAAAAAATAATTTTCTACTGTCGCAAATTTTAATTACGCCAGGGATTGCCTTTTCTATAGTAAATTATTCAAAAAATAATTTTCTACTGTCGCAAATTTTAATTCCGCCATGGATTGCCTTTTCTATAGTAAATTATTCAAAAAATAATTTTCTACTGTCGCAAATTTTAATTACGCCAGGGATTGCCTTTTCTATAGTAAATTTTGCAAAAAAATAATTTTCTACTGTCGCAAATTTTAAATATCCCAGGGATTGCCTTTTCTATAGTAAATTATTCAAAAAAAAAATTTTATACTGTCGCAAATTTTAATTACGCCAGGGATTGCCTTTTCTATAGTAAATTATTCAAAAAATAATTTTTTACTATCGCAAATTTTAATTGCGCCAGGGATTGCCTTTGCTATAGTAAATTATTCAAAATATTAATTTTTTACTGTCGCAAATTTTAATTACGCCAGGGATTGCCTTTTCTATAGTAAATTATTCAAAAAATAATTTTCAACTGTCGCGAATTTCAAATCCGCCAGGGATTGCCTTTTCTATAGTAAATTATTCAAAAAATAATTTTCTACTGTCGCAAATTTTAATTACGCCAGGGATTGCCTTTTCTATAGTAAATTTTGCAAAAAATAATTTTCTACTGTCGCAAATTTTAAATATCCCAGGGATTGCCTTTTCTATAGTAAATTATTCAAAAAATAATTTTATATTGTCGCAAATTTTAATTACGCCAGGTATTGCCTTTTCTATAGTAAATTATTCAAAAAATAATTTTTTACTATCGCAAATTTTCATTGCGCCAGGGATTGCCTTTTCTATAGTAAATTATTCAACAAATAATTTCTTACTGTCGCAAATTTTAAATACGCCAGGGATTGCCTTTTCTATAGAAAATTATTCAAAAAATAATTTTCAACTGTCGCAAATTTTAAGTGCGCCAGGGATTGCCTTTTCTAAAGTAAATTATTCAAAAAATAATTTTCTACTGTCGCAAATTTTAATTACGCCAGGGATTGCCTTTTCTATAGTAAATTATTCAAAAAATAATTTTCTACTCTCGCAAATTTTAATTGCGCCAGGGATTGCCTTTTTATAGTAAATTATTCAAAATATTAATTTTTTACTGTCGCAAATTTTAATTACGCCAGGGATTGCCTTTTCTATAGTAAATTATTCAAAAAATAATTTTCAACTGTCGCAAATTTCAAATCCGCCAGGGATTGCCTTTTCTATAGTAAATTATTCAAAATATTAATTTTTTACTGTCGCAAATTTTAATTACGCCAGGGATTGCCTTTTCTATAGTAAATTATTCAAAAAATAATTTTCTACTGTCGCAAATTTTAATTACGCCAGGGATTGCCTTTTCTATAGTAAATTTTTCAAAAAATAATTTTTTACTGTCGCAAATTTTAAATATCCCAGGGATTGCCTTTTCTATAGTAAATTATTCAAAAAATAATTTTCTACTGTCGCAAATTTTAATTACGCCAGGGATTGCCTTTTCTATAGTAAATTATTCAAAAAATAATTTTCTACTGTCGCAAATTTTAATTACGCCAGGGATTGCCTTTTCTGTAGTAAATTATTCAAAAAATAATTTTCAATTGTCGCAAATTTTAATTACGCCAGGGATTGCCTTTTCTATAGTAAATTATTCAAAAAATAATTTTCAACTGTCGCAAATTTTAAATATCCCAGGGATTGCCTTTTCTATAGTAAATTATTCAAAAAATAATTTTTTACTGTCGCAAATTTTAAGTCCGCCAGGGATTTCCTTTTCTATATAAATTTTGCAAAAAAATAATTTTCTACTGTCGCAAATTTTAATTACGCCAGGGATTGCCTTTTCTATAGTAAATTATTCAAAAAATAATTTTTTACTGTCGCAAATTTTAAATATCCCAGGGATTGCCTTTTCTACAGTAAATTATTCAAAAAATAATTTCTTACTGTCGCAAATTTTAAATACGCCAGGGATTGCCTTTTCTATAGTAAATTATTCAAACAATAATTTTATACTGTCGCAAATTTTAATTACGCCAGGGATTGCCTTTTTTACAGTAAATTATTCAAAAAATAATTTTCAACTGTCGCAAATTTTAATTACGCCAGGGATTGCCTTTTCTATAGTAAATTATTCAAAAAATAATTTTTTACTGTCGCAAATTTCAAATCCGCCAGGGATTGCCTTTTCTATAGTAAATTATTCAAAAAATAATTTTCTACTGTCGCAAATTTTAATTACGCCAGGGATTGCCTTTTCTATAGTAAATTATTCAAAAAATAATTTTATACTGTCGCAAATTTTAAGTGCGCCAGGGATTGCCTTTTATATAGTAAATTATTCAAAAAATAATTTTCTACTGTCGCACATTTTAAGTGCGCCAGGGATTGCCTTTTCTATAGTAAATTATTCAAAAAATAATTTTTTACTGTCGCAAATTGTAATTGCGCCAGGGATTGCCTTTTCTATAGTAAATTATTCAAAAAATAATTTTTTACTGTCGCAAATTTCAAATATCCCAGGGATTGCCTTTTCTACAGTAAATTATTCAAAAAATAATTTTCAACTGTCGCAAATTTTAATTACGCCAGGGATTGCCTTTTCTATAGTAAATTATTCAAAAAATAATTTTATACTGTCACAAATTTTAATTACGCCAGGGATTGCCTTTTCTATAGTAAATTATTCAAAAAATAATTTTCTACTGTCGCGAATTTTAATTACGCCAGGGTTTGCCTTTTCTATAGTAAATTATTCAAAAAATAATTTTCTACTGTCGCAAATTTTAATTACGCCAGGGATTGCCTTTTCTATAGTAAATTATTCAAAAAATAATTTTTTACTGTCGCAAATTTCAAATCCGCCAGGGATTGCCTTTTCCACAGTAAATTATTCAAAAAATAATTTTCTACTGACGCAAATTTTAATTACGCCAGGGATTGCCTTTTCTATAGTAAATTATTCAAAAAATAATTTTTTACTATCTGAAGTTTTAATTGCGCCAGGGATTGCCTTTTCTGCAGTAAATTATTCAAAAAATAATTTTCTACTGTCGCAAATTTTAATTACGCCAGGGATTGCCTTTTCTATAGTAAATTATTCAAAAAATAATTTTCTACTGTCGCAAATTTTAATTACGCCAGGGATTGCCTTTTCTATAGTAAATTATTCAAAAAATAATTTTTTAATTTCAAATCCGCCGGGGATTGCCTTTTCTATAGTAAATTATTCAAAATATAATTTTCTACTGTCGCAAATTTTAATTACGCCAGGGATTGCCTTTTCTATAGTAAATTATTCAAAAAATAATTTTCTACTGTCGCAAATTTCAAATCCGCCAGGGATTGCCTTTTCTATAGTAAATTATTCAAAAAATAATTTTCTACTGTCGCAAATTTTAATTACGCCGGGGATTGCCTTTTCTATAGTAAATTATTCAAAAAATAATTTTTTACTATCGCAAGTTTTAATTGCGCCAGGGATTGCCTTTTCTACAGTAAATTTTGCAAAAAATAATTTTTTACTATCGCAAGTTTTAATTACGCCAGGTATTGCCTTTTCTATAGTAAATTATTCAAAAAATAATTTTTTACTGTCGCAAATTTTAAATACGCCAGGGATTGCCTTTTCTATAGTAAATTATTCAAAAAATAATTTTTTACTATCGCAAATTTCAAATCCGCCAGGGATTGCCTTTTCTATAGTAAATTATTCAAAAAATAATTTTCTAATGTCGCAAATTTTAATTACGCCAGGGATTGCCTTTTCTATAGTAAATTATTCAAAAAATAATTTTCTACTGTCTCAAATTTTAATTACGCCAGGGATTGCCTTTTCTATAGTAAATTTTTCAAAAAATAATTTTTTACTGTCGCAAATTTTAAATATCCCAGGGATTGCCTTTTCTATAGTAAATTATTCAAAAAATAATTTTCTACTGTCGCAAATTTTAATTACGCCAAGGATTGCCTTTTCTATAGTAAATTATTCAAAAAATAATTTTTTACTGTCGCAAATTTTAAATATCCCAGGGATTGCCTTTTCTATAGTAAATTATTCAAAAAATAATTTTTTACTGTCGCAAATTTTAATTACGCCAGGGATTGCCTTTTCTATAGTAAATTATTCAAAAAATAATTTTATACTGTCGCAAATTTTAAATACGCCAGGGATTGCCTTTTCTATAGTAAATTATTCAAAAAATAATTTTTTACTATCGCAAATTTTAATTACGCCAGGGATTGCCTTTTCTACAGTAAATTTTGCAAAAAAATAATTTTTTACTGTCGCAAATTTTAAATATCCCAGGGATTGCCTTTTCTATAGTAAATTTCTCACAAAATAATTTTCTACTGTCGCAAATTTTAATTATGCCAGGGATTGCCTTTTTTATAGTAAATTATTCAAAAAATAATTTTCAACTGTCGCAAATTTCAAATCCGCCAGGGATTGCCTTTTCTATAGTAAGTTATTCAAAAAATATTTTTCAACTGACGCAAATTTCAAATCCGCCAGGGATTGCCTTTTCTATAGTAAATTATTAAAAAAATAATTTTCTACTGTCGCAAATTTTAATTACGCCAGGGATTGCTTTTTCTATAGTAAATTATTCAAAAAATAATTTTTTACTGTCGCAAATTTTAAATATCCCAGGGATTGCCTTTTCTATAGTAAATTTCTCACAAATTAATTTTTTACTGTCGCAAATTTTAAATACGCCAGGGATTGCCTTTTCTATAGTAAATTATTCAAAAAATAATTTTCTACTGTCGGAAATTTCAAATCCGCCAGGGATTGCCTTTTCTATAGTAAATTATTCAAAAAATAATTTTCTACTGTCGCAAATTTTAATTGCGCCAGGGATTGCCTTTTCTATAGTAAATTATTCAAAAAATAATTTTCTACTGTCGGCAATTTTAATTAGGCCAGGGATTGCCTTTTCTATAGTAAATTTTGCAAAAAAATAATTTTCTACTTTCGCAAATTTTAAATATCCCAGGGATTGCCTTTTCTATAGTAAATTATTCAAAAAATAATTTTATACTGTCGCAAATTTTAATTACGCCAGGGATTGCCTTTTCTATAGTAAATTATTCAAAAAATAATTTTTTACTGTTGCAAATTTTAAATCCGCCAGGGATTGCCATTTCTATAGTAAATTATTCAAAAAATAATTTTCAACTGTCGCAAATTTTAATTACGCCAGGGATTGCCTTTTCTATAGTAAATTTTGCAAAAAAATAATTTTTTACTGTCGCAAATTTTAAATATCCCAGGGATTGCCTTTTCTATAGTAAATTATTCAAAAAATAATGTTTTACTGTCGCAAATTTTAAATACGCCAGAGATTGCCTTTTCTATAGTAAATTATTCAAAAAATAATTTTCAACTGTCGCAAATTTTAATTACGCCAGGGATTTCCTTTTCTATAGTAAATTATTCAAAAAATAATTTTCTACTGTCGCAAATTTTAATTACGCCAGGGATTGCCTTTTCTATAGTAAATTATTCAAAAAATAATTTTCTACTGTCGCAAATTTTAATTGCGCCAGGGATTGCCTTTTCTATAGTAAATTATTCAAAAAATAATTTTTTACTGTCGCAAATTTTAATTACGCCAGGGATTGCCTTTTCTATAGTAAATTATTCAAAAAATAATTTTTTACTATCGCAAATTTCAAATCCGTCAGGGATTGCCTTTTCTATAGTAAATTATTCAAAAAATAATTTTCTACTGTCGCAAATTTTAATTACGCCAGGGATTGCCTTTTCTATAGTAAATTTTGCAAAAAAATAATTTTCTACTGTCGCAAATTTTAAATATCCCAGGGATTGCCTTTTCTATAGTAAATTATTCAAAAAATAATTTTATACTGTCGCAAATTTTAATTACGCCAGGGATTGCCTTTTCTATAGTAAATTATTCATAAAATAATTTTCTACTATCGCAAATTTTAATTGCGCCAGGGATTGCCTTTTCTATAGTAAATTATTCAAAAAATAATTTTTTACTATCTGAAGTTTTAATTGCGCCAGGGATTGCCTTTTCTACAGTAAATTATTCAAAAAATAATTTTCTACTGTCGCAAATTTTAATTACGCCAGGGATTGCCTTTTCTATAGTAAATTATTCAAAAAATAATTTTCTACTGTCGCAAATTTCAAATCCGCCAGGGATTGCCTTTTCTATAGTAAATTATTCAAAAAATAATTTTCTACTGTCGCAAATTTTAATTACGCCGGGGATTGCCTTTTCTATAGTAAATTATTCAAAAAATAATTTTTTACTATCGCAAGTTTTAATTGCGCCAGGGATTGCCTTTTCTACAGTAAATTTTGCAAAAAATAATTTTTTACTATCGCAAGTTTTAATTACGCCAGGTATTGCCTTTTCTATAGTAAATTATTCAAAAAATAATTTTTTACTGTCGCAAATTTTAAATACGCCAGGGATTGCCTTTTCTATAGTAAATTATTCAAAAAATAATTTTTTACTATCGCAAATTTCAAATCCGCCAGGGATTGCCTTTTCTATAGTAAATTATTCAAAAAATAATTTTCTAATGTCGCAAATTTTAATTACGCCAGGGATTGCCTTTTCTATAGTAAATTATTCAAAAAATAATTTTCTACTGTCTCAAATTTTAATTACGCCAGGGATTGCCTTTTCTATAGTAAATTTTTCAAAAAATAATTTTTTACTGTCGCAAATTTTAAATATCCCAGGGATTGCCTTTTCTATAGTAAATTATTCAAAAAATAATTTTCTACTGTCGCAAATTTTAATTACGCCAAGGATTGCCTTTTCTATAGTAAATTATTCAAAAAATAATTTTTTACTGTCGCAAATTTTAAATATCCCAGGGATTGCCTTTTCTATAGTAAATTATTCAAAAATAATTTTTTACTGTCGCAAATTTTAATTACGCCAGGGATTGCCTTTTCTATAGTAAATTATTCAAAAAATAATTTATACTGTCGCAAATTTTAAATACGCCAGGGATTGCCTTTTCTATAGTAAATTATTCAAAAAATAATTTTTTACTATCGCAAATTTTAATTACGCCAGGGATTGCCTTTTCTACAGTAAATTTTGCAAAAAAATAATTTTTTACTGTCGCAAATTTTAAATATCCCAGGGATTGCCTTTTCTATAGTAAATTTCTCACAAAATAATTTTCTACTGTCGCAAATTTTAATTATGCCAGGGATTGCCTTTTTTATAGTAAATTATTCAAAAAATAATTTTCAACTGTCGCAAATTTCAAATCCGCCAGGGATTGCCTTTTCTATAGTAAGTTATTCAAAAAATATTTTTCAACTGACGCAAATTTCAAATCCGCCAGGGATTGCCTTTTCTATAGTAAATTATTAAAAAAATAATTTTCTACTGTCGCAAATTTTAATTACGCCAGGGATTGCTTTTTCTATAGTAAATTATTCAAAAAATAATTTTTTACTGTCGCAAATTTTAAATATCCCAGGGATTGCCTTTTCTATAGTAAATTTCTCACAAATTAATTTTTTACTGTCGCAAATTTTAAATACGCCAGGGATTGCCTTTTCTATAGTAAATTATTCAAAAAATAATTTTCTACTGTCGGAAATTTCAAATCCGCCAGGGATTGCCTTTTCTATAGTAAATTATTCAAAAAATAATTTTCTACTGTCGCAAATTTTAATTGCGCCAGGGATTGCCTTTTCTATAGTAAATTATTCAAAAAATAATTTTCTACTGTCGGCAATTTTAATTAGGCCAGGGATTGCCTTTTCTATAGTAAATTTTGCAAAAAAATAATTTTCTACTTTCGCAAATTTTAAATATCCCAGGGATTGCCTTTTCTATAGTAAATTATTCAAAAAATAATTTTATACTGTCGCAAATTTTAATTACGCCAGGGATTGCCTTTTCTATAGTAAATTATTCAAAAAATAATTTTTTACTGTTGCAAATTTTAAATCCGCCAGGGATTGCCATTTCTATAGTAAATTATTCAAAAAATAATTTTCAACTGTCGCAAATTTTAATTACGCCAGGGATTGCCTTTTCTATAGTAAATTTTGCAAAAAAATAATTTTTTACTGTCGCAAATTTTAAATATCCCAGGGATTGCCTTTTCTATAGTAAATTATTCAAAAAATAATGTTTTACTGTCGCAAATTTTAAATACGCCAGAGATTGCCTTTTCTATAGTAAATTATTCAAAAAATAATTTTCAACTGTCGCAAATTTTAATTACGCCAGGGATTTCCTTTTCTATAGTAAATTATTCAAAAAATAATTTTCTACTGTCGCAAATTTTAATTACGCCAGGGATTGCCTTTTCTATAGTAAATTATTCAAAAAATAATTTTCTACTGTCGCAAATTTTAATTGCGCCAGGGATTGCCTTTTCTATAGTAAATTATTCAAAAAATAATTTTTTACTGTCGCAAATTTTAATTACGCCAGGGATTGCCTTTTCTATAGTAAATTATTCAAAAAATAATTTTTTACTATCGCAAATTTCAAATCCGTCAGGGATTGCCTTTTCTATAGTAAATTATTCAAAAAATAATTTTCTACTGTCGCAAATTTTAATTACGCCAGGGATTGCCTTTTCTATAGTAAATTTTGCAAAAAAATAATTTTCTACTGTCGCAAATTTTAAATATCCCAGGGATTGCCTTTTCTATAGTAAATTATTCAAAAAATAATTTTATACTGTCGCAAATTTTAATTACGCCAGGGATTGCCTTTTCTATAGTAAATTATTCATAAAATAATTTTCTACTATCGCAAATTTTAATTGCGCCAGGGATTGCCTTTTCTATAGTAAATTATTCAAAAAATAATTTTTTACTATCTGAAGTTTTAATTGCGCCAGGGATTGCCTTTTCTACAGTAAATTATTCAAAAAATAATTTTCTACTGTCGCAAATTTTAATTACGCCAGGGATTGCCTTTTCTATAGCAAATTATTCAAAAAATAATTTTCTACTGTCGCAAATTTTAATTACGCCAGGGATTGCCTTTTCTATAGTAAATTATTCAAAAAATAATTTTTTAATTTCAAATCCGCCGGGGATTGCCTTTTCTATAGTAAATTATTCAAAAAATAATTTTCTACTGTCGCAAATTTTAATTACGCCAGGGATTGCCTTTTCTATAGTAAATTATTCAAAAAATAATTTTCTACTGTCGCAAATTTCAAATCCGCCAGGGATTGCCTTTTCTATAGTAAATTATTCAAAAAATAATTTTCTACTGTCGCAAATTTTAATTACGCCGGGGATTGCCTTTTCTATAGTAAATTATTCAAAAAATAATTTTTTACTATCGCAAGTTTTAATTGCGCCAGGGATTGCCTTTTCTACAGTAAATTTTGCAAAAAATAATTTTTTACTATCGCAAGTTTTAATTACGCCAGGTATTGCCTTTTCTATAGTAAATTATTCAAAAAATAATTTTTTACTGTCGCAAATTTTAAATACGCCAGGGATTGCCTTTTCTATAGTAAATTATTCAAAAAATAATTTTTTACTATCTGAAGTTTTAATTGCGCCAGGGATTGCCTTTTCTACAGTAAATTATTCAAAAAATAATTTTCTACTGTCGCAAATTTTAATTACGCCAGGGATTGCCTTTTCTATAGCAAATTATTCAAAAAATAATTTTCTACTGTCGCAAATTTTAATTACGCCAGGGATTGCCTTTTCTATAGTAAATTATTCAAAAAATAATTTTTTAATTTCAAATCCGCCGGGGATTGCCTTTTCTATAGTAAATTATTCAAAAAATAATTTTCTACTGTCGCAAATTTTAATTACGCCAGGGATTGCCTTTTCTATAGTAAATTATTCAAAAAATAATTTTCTACTGTCGCAAATTTCAAATCCGCCAGGGATTGCCTTTTCTATAGTAAATTATTCAAAAAATAATTTTCTACTGTCGCAAATTTTAATTACGCCGGGGATTGCCTTTTCTATAGTAAATTATTCAAAAAATAATTTTTTACTATCGCAAGTTTTAATTGCGCCAGGGATTGCCTTTTCTACAGTAAATTTTGCAAAAAATAATTTTTTACTATCGCAAGTTTTAATTACGCCAGGTATTGCTTTTTCTATAGTAAATTATTCAAAAAATAATTTTTTACTGTCGCAAATTTTAAATACGCCAGGGATTGCCTTTTCTATAGTAAATTATTCAAAAAATAATTTTTTACTATCGCAAATTTCAAATCCGCCAGGGATTGCCTTTTCTATAGTAAATTATTCAAAAAATAATTTTCTAATGTCGCAAATTTTAATTACGCCAGGGATTGCCTTTTCTATAGTAAATTATTCAAAAAATAATTTTCTACTGTCTCAAATTTTAATTACGCCAGGGATTGCCTTTTCTATAGTAAATTTTTCAAAAAATTAATTTTTTACTGTCGCAAATTTTAAATATCCCAGGGATTGCCTTTTCTATAGTAAATTATTCAAAAAATAATTTTCTACTGTCGCAAATTTTAATTACGCCAAGGATTGCCTTTTCTATAGTAAATTATTCAAAAAATAATTTTTTACTGTCGCAAATTTTAAATATCCCAGGGATTGCCTTTTCTATAGTAAATTATTCAAAAAATAATTTTTTACTGTCGCAAATTTTAATTACGCCAGGGATTGCCTTTTCTATAGTAAATTATTCAAAAAATAATTTTATACTGTCGCAAATTTTAAATACGCCAGGGATTGCCTTTTCTATAGTAAATTATTCAAAAAATAATTTTTTACTATCGCAAATTTTAATTACGCCAGGGATTGCCTTTTCTACAGTAAATTTTGCAAAAAAATAATTTTTTACTGTCGCAAATTTTAAATATCCCAGGGATTGCCTTTTCTATAGTAAATTTCTCACAAAATAATTTTCTACTGTCGCAAATTTTAATTATGCCAGGGATTGCCTTTTTTATAGTAAATTATTCAAAAAATAATTTTCAACTGTCGCAAATTTCAAATCCGCCAGGGATTGCCTTTTCTATAGTAAGTTATTCAAAAAATATTTTTCAACTGACGCAAATTTCAAATCCGCCAGGGATTGCCTTTTCTATAGTAAATTATTAAAAAAATAATTTTCTACTGTCGCAAATTTTAATTACGCCAGGGATTGCCTTTTCTATAGTAAATTATTCAAAAAATAATTTTTTACTGTCGCAAATTTTAAATATCCCAGGGATTGCCTTTTCTATAGTAAATTTCTCACAAATTAATTTTTTACTGTCGCAAATTTTAAATACGCCAGGGATTGCCTTTTCTATAGTAAATTATTCAAAAAATAATTTTCTACTGTCGCAAATTTCAAATCCGCCAGGGATTGCCTTTTCTATAGTAAATTATTCAAAAAATAATTTTCTACTGTCGCAAATTTTAATTGCGCCAGGGATTGCCTTTTCTATAGTAAATTATTCAAAAAATAATTTTCTACTGTCGCCAATTTTAATTAGGCCAGGGATTGCCTTTTCTATAGTAAATTTTGCAAAAAAATAATTTTCTACTGTCGCAAATTTTAAATATCCCAGGGATTGCCTTTTCTATAGTAAATTATTCAAAAAATAATTTTATACTGTCGCAAATTTTAATTACGCCAGGGATTGCCTTTTCTATAGTAAATTATTCAAAAAATAATTTTTTACTGTTGCAAATTTTAAATCCGCCAGGGATTGCCTTTTCTATAGTAAATTATTCAAAAAATAATTTTCAACTGTCGCAAATTTTAATTACGCCAGGGATTGCCTTTTCTATAGTAAATTTTGCAAAAAAATAATTTTTTACTGTCGCAAATTTTAAATATCCCAGGGATTGCCTTTTCTATAGTAAATTATTCAAAAAATAATGTTTTACTGTCGCAAATTTTAAATACGCCAGAGATTGCCTTTTCTATAGTAAATAATTCAAAAAATAATTTTCAACTGTCGCAAATTTTAATTACGCCAGGGATTGCCTTTTCTATAGTAAATTATTCAAAAAATAATTTTCTACTGTCGCAAATTTTAATTACGCCAGGGATTGCCTTTTCTATAGTAAATTATTCAAAAAATAATTTTCTACTGTCGCAACTTTTAATTGCGCCAGGGATTGCCTTTTATATAGTAAATTATTCAAAAAATAATTTTTTACTGTCGCAAATTTTAATTACGCCAGGGATTGCCTTTTTTATAGTAAATTATTCAAAAAATAATTTTCAACTGTCGCAAATTTTAATTGCGCCAGGGATTGCCTTTTCTATAGTAAATTATTCAAAAAATAATTTTTTATTGTCGCATATTTTAAATACGCCAGGGATTGCCTTTTCTATAGTAAATTATTCAAAAAATAATTTTTTACTATCGCAAATTTCAAATCCGTCAGGAATTGCCTTTTCTATAGTAAATTATTCAAAAAATTATTTTCTACTGTCGCAAATTTTAATTACGCCAGGGATTGCCTTTTCTATAGTAAATTTTGCAAAAAAATAATTTTCTACTGTCGCAAATTTTAAATATCCCAGGGATTGCCTTTTCTATAGTAAATTATTCAAAAAATAATTTTATACTGTCGCAAATTTAAATTACGACAGGGATTGCCTTTTCTATAGTAAATTATTCATAAAATAATTTTTTACTATCGCAAATTTTAATTGCGCCAGGGATTGCCTTTTCTATAGTAAATTATTCAAAATATTAATTTTTTACTGTCGCAAATTTTAATTACGCCAGGGATTGCCTTTTCTATAGTAAATTATTCAAAAAATAATTCTCAACTGTCGCAAATTTCAAATCCGCCAGGGATTGCCTTTTCTATAGTAAATTATTCAAAAAATAATTTTCTACTGTCGCAAATTTTAATTACGCCAGGGATTGCCTTTTCTATAGTAAATTATTCAAAAAATAATTTTCTACTGTCGCAAATTTTAATTGCGCCATGGATTGCCTTTTCTATAGTAAATTATTCAAAAAATAATTTTCTACTGTCGCAAATTTTAATTACGCCAGGGATTGCCTTTTCTATAGTAAATTTTGCAAAAAAATAATTTTCTACTGTCGCAAATTTTAAATATCCCAGGGATTGCCTTTTCTATAGTAAATTATTCAAAAAATAATTTTATACTGTCGCAAATTTTAATTACGCCAGGGATTGCCTTTTCTATAGTAAATTATTCAAAAAATAATTTTTTACTATCGCAAATTTTAATTGCGACAGGGATTGCCTTTTCTATAGTAAATTATTCAAAATATTAATTTTTTACTGTCGCAAATTTTAATTACGCCAGGGATTGCCTTTTCTATAGTAAATTATTCAAAAAATAATTTTCAACTGTCGCGAATTTCAAATCCGCCAGGGATTGCCTTTTCTATAGTAAATTATTCAAAAAATAATTTTCTACTGTCGCAAATTTTAATTACGCCAGGGATTGCCTTTTCTATAGTAAATTTTGCAAAAAATAATTTTCTACTGTCGCAAATTTTAAATATCCCAGGGATTGCCTTTTCTATAGTAAATTATTCAAAAAATAATTTTATATTGTCGCAAATTTTAATTACGCCAGGTATTGCCTTTTCTATAGTAAATTATTCAAAAAATAATTTTTTACTATCGCAAATTTTCATTGCGCCAGGGATTGCCTTTTCTATAGTAAATTATTCAAAAAATAATTTTCTACTGTCGCAAATTTTAATTACGCCAGGGATTGCCTTTTCTATAGTAAATTATTCAAAAAATAATTTTCTACTCTCGCAAATTTTAATTGCGCCAGGGATTGCCTTTTTATAGTAAATTATTCAAAATATTAATTTTTTACTGTCGCAAATTTTAATTACGCCAGGGATTGCCTTTTCTATAGTAAATTATTCAAAAAATAATTTTCAACTGTCGCAAATTTCAAATCCGCCAGGGATTGCCTTTTCTATAGTAAATTATTCAAAATATTAATTTTTTACTGTCGCAAATTTTAATTACGCCAGGGATTGCCTTTTCTATAGTAAATTATTCAAAAAATAATTTTCTACTGTCGCAAATTTTAATTACGCCAGGGATTGCCTTTTCTATAGTAAATTTTTCAAAAAATAATTTTTTACTGTCGCAAATTTTAAATATCCCAGGGATTGCCTTTTCTATAGTAAATTATTCAAAAAATAATTTTCTACTGTCGCAAATTTTAATTACGCCAGGGATTGCCTTTTCTATAGTAAATTATTTAAAAAATAATTTTCTACTGTCGCAAATTTTAATTACGCCAGGGATTGCCTTTTCTGTAGTAAATTATTCAAAAAATAATTTTCAACTGTCGCAAATTTTAATTACGCCAGGGATTGCCTTTTCTATAGTAAATTATTCAAAAAATAATTTTCAACTGTCGCAAATTTTAAATATCCCAGGGATTGCCTTTTCTATAGTAAATTATTCAAAAAATAATTTTTTACTGTCGCAAATTTTAAGTGCGCCAGGGATTTCCTTTTCTATATAAATTTTGCAAAAAAATAATTTTCTACTGTCGCAAATTTTAATTACGCCAGGGATTGCCTTTTCTATAGTAAATTATTCAAAAAATAATTTTTTACTGTCGCAAATTTTAAATATCCCAGGGATTGCCTTTTCTACAGTAAATTATTCAAAAAATAATTTCTTACTGTCGCAAATTTTAAATACGCCAGGGATTGCCTTTTCTATAGTAAATTATTCAAACAATAATTTTATACTGTCGCAAATTTTAATTACGCCAGGGATTGCCTTTTTTATAGTAAATTATTCAAAAAATAATTTTATACTGTCACAAATTTTAATTACGCCAGGGATTGCCTTTTCTATAGTAAATTATTCAAAAAATAATTTTCTACTGTCGCGAATTTTAATTACGCCAGGGTTTGCCTTTTCTATAGTAAATTATTCAAAAAATAATTTTCTACTGTCGCAAATTTTAATTACGCCAGGGATTGCCTTTTCTATAGTAAATTATTCAAAAAATAATTTTCAACTGTCGCAAATTTTAATTACGCCAGGGATTGCCTTTTCTATAGTAAATTATTCAAAAAATAATTTTTTACTGTCGCAAATTTCAAATCCGCCAGGGA
The DNA here is from genome assembly GCA_963930735.1 of Dioctria linearis. Taxonomy (NCBI): domain Eukaryota; kingdom Metazoa; phylum Arthropoda; class Insecta; order Diptera; family Asilidae; genus Dioctria; species Dioctria linearis. Next base: position 136,800 of record CAWVNZ010000732.1, read on the forward strand.
TTGCCTTTTCCACAGTAAATTATTCAAAAAATAATTTTCTACTGACGCAAATTTTAATTACGCCAGGGATTGCCTTTTCTATAGTAAATTATTCAAAAAATAATTTTTTACTATCTGAAGTTTTAATTGCGCCAGGGATTGCCTTTTCTACAGTAAATTATTCAAAAAATAATTTTCTACTGTCGCAAATTTTAATTACACCAGGGATTGCCTTTTCTATAGTAAATTATTCAAAAAATAATTTTCTACTGTCGCAAATTTTAATTACGCCAGGGATTGCCTTTTCTATAGTAAATTATTCAAAAAATAATTTTTTAATTTCAAATCCGCCGGGGATTGCCTTTTCTATAGTAAATTATTCAAAAAATAATTTTCTACTGTCGCAAATTTTAATTACGCCAGGGATTGCCTTTTCTATAGTAAATTATTCAAAAAATAATTTTCTACTGTCGCAAATTTAAAATCCGCCAGGGATTTCCTTTTCTATAGTTAATTATTCAAAAAATAATTTTCTACTGTCGCAAATTTTAATTACGCCGGGGATTGCCTTTTCTATAGTAAATTATTCAAAAAATAATTTTTTACTATCGCAAGTTTTAATTGCGCCAGGGATTGCCTTTTCTACAGTAAATTTTGCAAAAAATAATTTTTTACTATCGCAAGTTTTAATTACGCCAGGTATTGCCTTTTCTATAGTAAATTATTCAAAAAATAATTTTTTACTGTCGCAAATTTTAATTGCGCCAGGGATTGCCTTTTCTATAGTAAATTATTCAAAAAATAATTTTATACTGTCGCAAATTGTAATTGCGCCATGGATTGCCTTTTCTATAGTAAATTATTCAAAAAATAATTTTTTACTGTCGCAAATTTTAAATACGCCAGGGATTGCCTTTTCTATAGTAAATTATTCAAAAAATAATTTTCTACTGTCGCAAATTTTACTTGCGCCAGGGATTGCCTTTTCTATAGTAAATTATTCAAAAAATAATTTTATACTGTCGCAAATTTTAATTACGCCAGGGATTGCCTTTTCTATAGTAAATTATTCAAAAAATAATTTTTTACTGTCGCAAATTTTAAGTGCGCCAGGGATTGCCTTTTCTATAGTAAATTATTCAAAAAATAATTTTTTACTGTCGCAAATTTTAATTACGCCAGGGATTGCCTTTTCTATAGTAAATTATTCAAAAAATAATTTTTTACTGTCGCAAATTTTACGTGCGCCAGGGATTGCCTTTTCTATAGTAAATTATTCAAAAAATAATTTCTTACTGTCGCAAATTTTAATTACGCCAGGGATTGCCTTTTCTATAGTAAATTATTCAAAAAATAATTTTTTACTGTCGCAAATTTTAAGTGCGCCAGCGATTGCCTTTTCTATAGTAAATTATTCAAAAAATAATTTTTTACTGTCGCAAATTGTAATTACGCCAGGGATTGCCATTTCTATAGTAAATTATTCAAAAATAATTTTCAACTGTCGCAAATTTTAATTACGCCAGGGATTGCCTTTTCTATAGTAAATTATTCAAAAAATAATTTTTTACTTTCAGTATAAAATTATTTTTTGAATAATTTACTATAGAAAAGGCAATCCCTGGCGCAATTAAAATTTGCGACAGTTGAAAATTATTTTTTGAATAATTTACTATAGAAAAGGCAATCCCTGGCGTAATTAAAATTTGCGACAGTATAAAATTATTTTTTGATTAATTTACTATAGAAAAGGCAATCCCTGGCGTAATTAAAATTTGCGACAGTAGAAAATTATTTTTTGAATAATTTACTATAGAAAAGGCAATCCCTGTCGTATTTAAAATTTGCGACAGTTGAAAATTATTTTTTGAATAATTTACTATAGAAAAGGCAATCCCTGGAGTAAATAAAATTTGCGACAGTAAAAAATTATTTTTTGGATAATTTACTATAGAAAAGGCAATCCCTGGCGCAGTTAAAATTTGCGATAGTAAAAAATTATTTTTTGCAAAATTTACTATAGAAAAGGCAATCCCTGGCGTAATTAAAATTTGCGACAGTTGAAAATTATTTTTTGAATAATTTACTATAGAAAAGGCAATCCCTGGCGTAATTAAAATTTGCGACAGTTGAAAATTATTTTTTGAATAATTTACTATAGAAAAGGCAATCCCTGGCGGATTTAAAATATGCGACAGTTGAAAATAATTTTTTGAATAATTTACTATAGAAAAGGCAATCCCTGGCGGATTTAAAATTTGCGACAGTAAAAAATTATTTTTTGAATAATTTACTATAGAAAAGGCAAACCCTGGCGGATTTAAAATTTGCGACAGTAAAAAATTGTTTTTTGAATAATTTACTATAGAAAAGGCAATCCCTGGCGCAATTAAAATTTGCGATAGTAAAAAATTATTTTTTGCAAAATTTACTATAGAAAAGGCAATCGCTGGCGCAATTAAAATTTGCGACAGTAAAAATTATTTTTTGAATAATTTACTATAGAAAAGGCAATCCCTGGCGTAATTAAAATTTGCGAAAGTATAAAATTATTTTTTGAATATTTTACTATAGAAAAGGCAATCCCTGGCGCACTTAAATTTGCGACAGTAAAAAATTATTTTTTGAATAATTTACTATAGAAAAGGCAATCCCTGGCGTAATTAAAATTTGCGACAGTAGAAAATTATTTTTTTGAATAATTTACTATAGAAAAGGCAATCCCTGGCGGATTTTAAATTTGCGACAGTTGAAAATTATTTTTTGAATAATTTACTATAGAAAAGGCAATCCCTGGCGGATTTAAAATTTGCGACAGTAAAAAATTATTTTTTGAATAATTTACTATAGAAAAGGCAATCCCTGGCGGATTTAAAATTTGCGACAGTAAAAAATTATTTTTTGAATAATTTACTATAGAAAAGGCAATCCCTGGAGCAATTAAAATTTGCGATAGTAAAAAATTATTTTTTGCAAAATTTACTATAGAAAAGGCAATCCCTGGCGTAATTAAAATTTGCGACTGTTGAAAATTATTTTGTGAATAATTTACTATAGAAAAGACAATCCCTGGCGCACTTATAATTTGCGACAGTTGAAAATTATTTTTTGAATAATTTACTATAGAAAAGGCAATCCCTGGCGTAATTAAAATTTGCGACAGTAGAAAATTATTTTTTTGAATAATTTACTATAGAAAAGGCAATCCCTGGCGTAATTAAAATTTGCGACAGTAGAAAATTATTTTTTGAATAATTTACTATAGAAAAGGCAATCCCTGGCGGATTTGAAATTTGCGACAGTAAAAAATTATTTTTTGAATAATTTACTATAGAAAAGGCAATGCCTGGCGTATTTAAAATTTGCGACAGTAAAAAATTAATTTGTGAGAAATTTACTATAGAAAAGGCAATCCCTGGGATATTTAAAATTTGCGACAGTAAAAAATTATTTTTTGAATAATTTACTATAGAAAAGGCAATCCCTGGCGGATTTGAAATTTGCGACAGTAAAAAATTATGTTTTGAATAATTTACTATAGAAAAGGCAATCCCTGGCGCAATTAAAATTTGCGACAGTAAAAAATTATTTTTTGAATAATTTACTATAGAAAAGGCAATCCCTGGCGTAATTAAAATTTGCGACAGTATAAAATTATTTTTTGAATAATTTACTATAGAAAAGGCAATCCCTGGCGCACTTAAAATTTGCGACAGTAAAAAATTATTTTTTGAATAATTTACTATAGAAAAGGCAATCCCTGGCGTAATTAAAATTTGCGACAGTAGAAAATTATTTTTTGAATAATTTACTATAGAAAAGGCAATCCCTGGCGCACTTAAAATTTGCCACAGTAAAAAATTATTTTTTGAATAATTTACTATAGAAAAGGCAATCCCTGGCGCACTTAAAATTTGCGACAGTAAAAAATTATTTTTCGAATAATTTACTATAGAAAAGGCAATCCCTGGCGTAATTAAAATTTGCGACAGTAGAAAATTATTTTTTGAATAATTTACTATAGAAAAGGCAATCCCTGGCGTAATTAAAATTTGCGACAGTAGAAAATTATTTTTTGAATAATTTACTATAGAAAAGGCAATCCCTGGCGCACTTAAAATTTGCGACAATAAAAAATTATTTTTTGAATAATTTACTATAGAAAAGGCAATCCCTGGCGTAATTAAAATTTGCGACAGTAAAAAATTATTTTTTGAATAATTTACTATAGAAAAGGCAATCCCTGGCGCAATTAAAATTTGCGACAGTAAAAAATTATTTTTTGAATAATTTACTATAGAAAAGGCAATCCCTGGCGTAATTAAAATTTGCGACAGTAGAAAATTATTTTTTGAATAATTTACTATAGAAAAGGCAATCCCTGGCGTAATTAAAATTTGCGACAGTATAAAATTATTTTTTGAATAATTTACTATACAAAAGGCAATCCCTGGCGTAATTAAAACTTGCGATAGTAAGAAATTATTTTTTGAATAATTTACTATAGAAAAGGCAATCCCTGGCGCAATTAAAATTTGCGAAAGTAAAAAATTATTTTTTGAATAATTTACTATAGAAAAGGCAATCCCTGGCGTAATTAAAATTTGCGACAGTATAAAATTATTTTTTGAATAATTTACTATAGGAAAGGCAATCCCTGGCGTAATTAAAATTTGCGACAGTAGAAAATTATTTTTTGAATAATTTACTATAGAAAAGGCAATCCCTGGCGTATTTAAAATTTGCGACAGTTGAAAATTATTTTTTGAATAATTTACTATAGAAAAGGCAATCCCTGGCGTAATTAAAATTTGCGACAGTAAAAAATTATTTTTTGAATAATTTACTATAGAAAAGGCAATCCCTGGCGTAATTAAAATTTGCGACAGTTGAAAATTATTTTTTGAATAATTTACTATAGAAAAGGCAATCCCTGGCGGACTTAAAATTTGCGACAGTTGAAAATTATTTTTTGAATAATTTACTATAGAAAAGGCAATCCCTGGCGGATTTAAAATTTGCGACAGTAAAAAATTATTTTTTGAATAATTTACTATAGAAAAGGCAATCCCTGGCGGATTTAAAATTTGCGACAGTAAAAAATTATTTTTTGAATAATTTACTATAGAAAAGGCAATCCCTGGCGCAATTAAAATTTGCGATAGTAAAAAATTATTTTTTGCAAAATTTACTATAGAAAAGGCAATCCCTGGCGTAATTAAAATTTGCGACTGTTGAAAATTATTTTGTGAATAATTTACTATAGAAAAGGCAATCCCTGGCGCACTTATAATTTGCGACAGTTGAAAATTATTTTTTGAATAATTTACTATAGAAAAGGCAATCTCTGGCGTAATTAAAATTTGCGACAGTAGAAAATCATTTTTTTGAATAATTTACTATAGAAAAGGCAATCCCTGGCGTAATTAAAATTTGCGACAGTAGAAAATTATTTTTTGAATAATATACTATAGAAAAGGCAATCCCTGGCGGATTTGAAATTTGCGACAGTAAAAAATTATATTTTGAATAATTTACTATAGAAAAGGCAATCCCTGGCGTATTTAAAATTTGCGACAGTAAAAAATTAATTTGTAAGAAATTTACTATAGAAAAGGCAATCCCTGGGATATTTAAAATTTGCGACAGTAAAAAATTATTTTTTGAATAATTTACTATAGAAAAGGCAATCCCTGGCGGATTTGAAATTTGCGACAGTAAAAAATTATGTTTTGAATAATTTACTATAGAAAAGGCAATCCCTGGCGCAATTAAAATTTGCGACAGTAAAAAATTATTTTTTGAATAATTTACTATAGAAAAGGCAATCCCTGGCGTAATTAAAATTTGCGACAGTATAAAATTATTTTTTGAATAATTTACTATAGAAAAGGCAATCCCTGGGATATTTAAAATTTGCGACAGTAGATAATTATTTTTTTGCAAAATTTACTATAGAAAAGGCAATCCCTGGCGTAATTAAAATTTGCGACAGTAGAAAATTATTTTTTGAATAATTTACTATAGAAAAGGCAATCCATGGCGCACTTAAAATTTGCGACAGTAAAAAATTATTTTTTGAATAATTTACTATAGAAAAGGCAATCCCTGGCGCACTTAAAATTTGGGACAGTAAAAAATTATTTTTTGAATAATTTACTATAGAAAAGGCAATCCCTGGCGTAATTAAAATTTGCGACAGTTGAAAATTATTTTTTGAATAATTTACTATAGAAAAGGCAATCCCTGGCGTAATTAAAATTTGCGACAGTAGAAAATTATTTTTTGAATAATTTACTATAGAAAAGGCAATCCCTGGCGCACTTAAAATTTGCGACAGTAAAAAATTATTTTTTGAATAATTTACTATAGAAAAGGCAATCCCTGGCGTAATTAAAATTTGCGACAGTAGAAAATTATTTTTTGAATAATTTACTATAGAAAAGGCAATCCCTGGCGGATTTGAAATTTGCGACAGTAAAAAATTATTTTTTGCAAAATTTACTGTAGAAAATGCAATCCCTGACGGATTTGAAATTTGCGACAGTAAAAAATTATTTTTTGAATAATTTACTATAGAAAAGGCAATCCCTGGCGTAATTAAAATTTGCGACAGTATAAAATTATTTTTTGAATAATTTACTATAGAAAAGGCAATCCCTGGCGTAATTAAAACTTGCGATAGTAAGAAATTATTTTTTGAATAATTTACTATAGAAAAGGCAATCCCTGGCGTAATTAAAATTTGCGACAGTAGAAAATTATTTTTTGAATAATTTACTATAGAAAAGGCAATCCCTGGCGCACTTAAAATTTGCGACAGTAAAAAATTATTTTTTGAATAATTTACTATAGAAAAGGCAATCCCTGGCGCACTTAAAATTTGGGACAGTAAAAAATTATTTTTTGAATAATTTACTATAGAAAAGGCAATCCCTGGCGTAATTAAAATTTGCGACAGTTGAAAATTATTTTTTGAATAATTTACTATAGAAAAGGCAATCCCTGGCGTAATTAAAATTTGCGACAGTAGAAAATTATTTTTTGAATATTTTACTATAGAAAAGGCAATCCCTGGCGTAATTAAAATTTGCGACAGTAGAAAATTATTTTTTGAATAATTTACTATAGAAAAGGCAATCCCTGGCGCACTTAAAATTTGCGACAGTAAAAAATTATTTTTTGAATAATTTACTATAGAAAAGGCAATCCCTGGCGCACTTAAAATTTGGGACAGTAAAAAATTATTTTTTGAATAATTTACTATAGAAAAGGCAATCCCTGGCGTAATTAAAATTTGCGACAGTTGAAAATTATTTTTTGAATAATTTACTATAGAAAAGGCAATCCCTGGCGTAATTAAAATTTGCGACAGTAGAAAATTATTTTTTGAATAATTTACTATAGAAAAGGCAATCCCTGGCGCACTTAAAATTTGCGACAGTAAAAAATTATTTTTTGAATAATTTACTATAGAAAAGGCAATCCCTGGCGTAATTAAAATTTGCGACAGTAGAAAATTATTTTTTGAATAATTTACTATAGAAAAGGTAATCCCTGGCGGATTTGAAATTTGCGACAGTAAAAAATTATTTTTTGCAAAATTTACTGTAGAAAATGCAATCCCTGACGGATTTGAAATTTGCGACAGTAAAAAATTATTTTTTGAATAATTTACTATAGAAAAGGCAATCCCTGGCGTAATTAAAATTTGCGACAGTATAAAATTATTTTTTGAATAATTTACTATAGAAAAGGCAATCCCTGGCGTAATTAAAACTTGCGATAGTAAGAAATTATTTTTTGAATAATTTACTATAGAAAAGGCAATCCCTGGCGTAATTAAAATTTGCGACAGTATAAAATTATTTTTTGAATAATTTACTATAGAAAAGGCAATCCCTGGCGTAATTAAAATTTGCGACAGTATAAAATTATTTTTTGAATAATTTACTATAGAAAAGGCAATCCCTGGCGCACTTAAAATTTGGGACAGTAAAAAATTATTTTTTGAATAATTTACTATAGAAAAGGCAATCCCTGGCGTAATTAAAATTTGCGACAGTTGAAAATTATTTTTTGAATAATTTACTATAGAAAAGGCAATCCCTGGCGTAATTAAAATTTGCGACAGTAGAAAATTATTTTTTGAATAATTTACTATAGAAAAGGCAATCCCTGGCGCACTTAAAATTTGCGACAGTAAAAAATTATTTTTTGAATAATTTACTATAGAAAAGGCAATCCCTGGCGTAATTAAAATTTGCGACAGTAGAAAATTATTTTTTGAATAATTTACTATAGAAAAGGCAATCCCTGGCGGATTTGAAATTTGCGACAGTAAAAAATTATTTTTTGCAAAATTTACTGTAGAAAATGCAATCCCTGACGGATTTGAAATTTGCGACAGTTAAAAATTATTTTTTGAATAATTTACTATAGAAAAGGCAATCCCTGGCGTAATTAAAATTTGCGACAGTATAAAATTATTTTTTGAATAATTTACTATAGAAAAGGCAATCCCTGGCGTAATTAAAACTTGCGATAGTAAGGAATTATTTTTTGAATAATTTACTATAGAAAAGGCAATCCCTGGCGTAATTAAAATTTGCGACAGTAGAAAATTATTTTTTGAATAATTTACTATAGAAAAGGCAATCCCTGGCGCACTTAAAATTTGCGACAATAAAAAATTATTTTTTGAATAATTTACTATAGAAAAGGCAATCCCTGGCGCACTTAAAATTTGGGACAGTAAAAAATTATTTTTTGAATAATTTACTATAGAAAAGGCAATCCCTGTCGTAATTAAAATTTGCGACAGTATAAAATTATTTTTTGAATAATTTACTATAGAAAAGGCAATCCCTGGCGTAATTAAAACTTGCGATAGTAAGAAATTATTTTTTGAATAATTTACTATAGAAAAGGCAATCCCTGGCGCACTTAAAATTTGCGACAGTAAAAAATTATTTTTTGAATAATTTACTATTGAAAAGGCAATCCCTGGCGCACTTAAAATTTGGGACAGTAAAAAATTATTTTTTGAATAATTTACTATAGAAAAGGCAATCCCTGGCGTAATTAAAATTTGCGACAGTTGAAAATTATTTTTTGAATAATTTACTATAGAAAAGGCAATCCCTGGCGTAATTAAAATTTGCGACAGTAGAAAATTATTTTTTGAATAATTTACTATAGAAAAGGCAATCCCTGGCGCACTTAAAATTTGCGACAGTAAAAAATTATTTTTTGAATAATTTACTATAGAAAAGGCAATCCCTGGCGTAATTAAAATTTGCGACAGTAGAAAATTATTTTTTGAATAATTTACTATAGAAAAGGCAATCCCTGGCGGATTTGAAATTTGCGACAGTAAAAAATTATTTTTTGCAAAATTTACTGTAGAAAATGCTATCCCTGACGGATTTGAAATTTGCGACAGTAAAAAATTATTTTTTGAATAATTTACTATAGAAAAGGCAATCCCTGGCGTAATTAAAATTTGCGACAGTATAAAATTATTTTTTGAATAATTTACTATAGAAAAGGCAATCCCTGGCGTAATTAAAACTTGCGATAGTAAGAAATTATTTTTTGAATAATTTACTATAGAAAAGGCAATCCCTGGCGTAATTAAAATTTGCGACAGTAGAAAATTATTTTTTGAATAATTTACTATAGAAAAGGCAATCCCTGGCGCACTTAAAATTTGCGACAGTAAAAAATTATTTTTTGAATAATTTACTATAGAAAAGGCAATCCCTGGCGCACTTAAAATTTGGGACAGTAAAAAATTATTTTTTGAATAATTTACTATAGAAAAGGCAATCCCTGGCGTAATTAAAATTTGCGACAGTTGAAAATTATTTTTTGAATAATTTACTATAGAAAAGGCAATCACTGGCGTAATTAAAATTTGCGACAGTAGAAAATTATTTTTTGAATAATTTACTATAGAAAAGGCAATCCCTGGCGTAATTAAAATTTGCGACAGTAGAAAATTATTTTTTGAATAATTTACTATAGAAAAGGCAATCCCTGGCGCACTTAAAATTTGCGACAGTAAAAAATTATTTTTTGAATAATTTACTATAGAAAAGGCAATCCCTGGCGCACTTAAAATTTGGGACAGTAAAAAATTATTTTTTGAATAATTTACTATAGAAAAGGCAATCCCTGGCGTAATTAAAATTTGCGACAGTTGAAAATTATTTTTTGAATAATTTACTATAGAAAAGGCAATCCCTGGCGTAATTAAAATTTGCGACAGTAGAAAATTATTTTTTGAATAATTTACTATAGAAAAGGCAATCCCTGGCGCACTTAAAATTTGCGACAGTAAAAAATTATTTTTTGAATAATTTACTATAGAAAAGGCAATCCCTGGCGTAATTAAAATTTGCGACAGTAGAAAATTATTTTTTGAATAATTTACTATAGAAAAGGCAATCCCTGGCGGATTTGAAATTTGCGACAGTAAAAAATTATTTTTTGCAAAATTTACTGTAGAAAATGCAATCCCTGACGGATTTGAAATTTGCGACAGTAAAAAATTATTTTTTGAATAATTTACTATAGAAAAGGCAATCCCTGGCGTAATTAAAATTTGCGACAGTATAAAATTATTTTTTGAATAATTTACTATAGAAAAGGCAATCCCTGGCGTAATTAAAACTTGCGATAGTAAGAAATTATTTTTTGAATAATTTACTATAGAAAAGGCAATCCCTGGCGTAATTAAAATTTGCGACAGTATAAAATTATTTTTTGAATAATTTACTATAGAAAAGGCAATCCCTGGCGTAATTAAAATTTGCGACAGTATAAAATTATTTTTTGAATAATTTACTATAGAAAAGGCAATCCCTGGCGCACTTAAAATTTGGGACAGTAAAAAATTATTTTTTGAATAATTTACTATAGAAAAGGCAATCCCTGGCGTAATTAAAATTTGCGACAGTTGAAAATTATTTTTTGAATAATTTACTATAGAAAAGGCAATCCCTGGCGTAATTAAAATTTGCGACAGTAGAAAATTATTTTTTGAATAATTTACTATAGAAAAGGCAATCCCTGGCGCACTTATAATTTGCGACAGTAAAAAATTATTTTTTGAATAATTTACTATAGAAAAGGCAATCCCTGGCGTAATTAAAATTTGCGACAGTAGAAAATTATTTTTTGAATAATTTACTATAGAAAAGGCAATCCCTGGCGGATTTGAAATTTGCGACAGTAAAAAATTATTTTTTGCAAAATTTACTGTAGAAAATGCAATCCCTGACGGATTTGAAATTTGCGACAGTAAAAAATTATTTTTTGAATAATTTACTATAGAAAAGGCAATCCCTGGCGTAATTAAAATTTGCGACAGTATAAAATTATTTTTTGAATAATTTACTATAGAAAAGGCAATCCCTGGCGCAATTAAAATTTGCGACAGTAAAAAATTATTTTTTGAATAATTTACTATAGAAAAGGCAATCCCTGGCGTAATTAAAATTTGCGACAGTAGAAAATTATTTTTTGAATAATTTACTATAGAAAAGGCAATCCCTGGCGGATTTGAAATTTGCGACAGTAAAAAATTATTTTTTGCAAAATTTACTGTAGAAAATGCAATCCCTGACGGATTTGAAATTTGCGACAGTAAAAAATTATTTTTTGAATAATTTACTATAGAAAAGGCAATCCCTGGCGTAATTAAAATTTGCGACAGTATAAAATTATTTTTTGAATAATTTACTATAGAAAAGGCAATCCCTGGCGTAATTAAAACTTGCGATAGTAAGAAATTATTTTTTGAATAATTTACTATAGAAAAGGCAATCCCTGGCGTAATTAAAATTTGCGACCGTATAAAATTATTTTTTGAATATTTTACTATAGAAAAGGCAATCCCTGGCGCACTTAAAATTTGCGACAGTAAAAAATTATTTTTTGAATAATTTACTATAGAAAAGGCAATCCGTGGCGTAATTAAAATTTGCGATAGTAAAAAATTATTTTTTGAATAATTTACTATAGAAAAGGCAATCCCTGGCGTAATTAAAATTTGCGACAGTTGAAAATTATTTTTTGATTAATTTACTATAGAAAAGGCAATCCCTGGCGTAATTAAAATTTGCGACAGTAGAAAATTATTTTTTGAATAATTTACTATAGAAAAGGCAATCCCTGTCGTATTTAAAATTTGCGACAGTTGAAAATTATTTTTTGAATAATTTACTATAGAAAAGGCAATCCCTGGCGTAAATAAAATTTGCGACAGTAAAAAATTATTTTTTGGATAATTTACTATAGAAAAGGCAATCCCTGGCGCAGTTAAAATTTGCGATAGTAAAAAATTATTTTTTGCAAAATTTACTATAGAAAAGGCAATCCCTGGCGTAATTAAAATTTGCGACAGTTGAAAATTATTTTTTGAATAATTTACTATAGAAAAGGCAATCCCTGGCGTAATTAAAATTTGCGACAGTTGAAAATTATTTTTTGAATAATTTACTATAGAAAAGGCAATCCCTGGCGTAATTAAAATTTGCGACAGTAGAAAATTATTTTTTGAATAATTTACTATAGAAAAGGCAATCCCTGGCGCACTT
>CAWVNZ010000733.1:0-36214 GCA_963930735.1 Dioctria linearis
GTAAATTATTCAAAAAATAATTTTCTATTGTCGCAAATTTTAAATTGCGCCAGGGATTGCCTTTTCTACAGTAAATTTTACAAAAAATAATTTTTTACTGTCGCAAATTTTAATTGCGCCAGGGATTGCCTTTTCTATAGTAAATTTTGCAAAAAATAATTTTTTACTGTCGCAAATTTTAATTACGCCAGGGATTGCCTTTTCTACAGTAAATTTTTCACAAATTAATTTTATACTGTCGCAAATTTTAAATACGACAGGTATTGCCTCTTCTATAGTAAATTTTTCAAAAATTAATTTTTTACTTGTCGCAAATTTTAATTGCGCCAGGGATTGCCTTTCCTATAGTAAAGTATTCAAAAAATAATTTTTTTACTGTCGCAAATTTTAACTGCGCCAGGGATTGCCTTTTCTATAGTAAATTTTTCAAAAATTAATTTTTTACTGTCGCAAATTTTAATTACGCCAGGATTGCCTTTTCTACAGTAAATTTTACAAAAAAAAATTTTTTACTGTCGCAAATTTTAATTGCGTCAGGGATTGCCTTTTCTATAGTAAATTTTTCACAAATTAATTTTATACTGTCGCAAATTTTAAATACGCCAGGGATTGCCTCTTCTAAAGTAAATTATTCAAAAAATATTTTTTCTGTCGCAAATTTTAATTGAGCCAGGGATTGCCTTTTCTATAGTAAATTTTCAAAAATTAATTTTTTACTGTCGCAAATTTTAATTACGCCAGGGATTGCCTTTTCTACAGTAAATTTTTCAAAAATTAATTATTTACTGTCGCAAATTTTAATTGCGCCAGGGATTGCCTTTTCTACAGTAAATTTTACAAAAAAATAATTTTTTACTGTCGCAAATTTTAATTGCGCCAGGGATTGCCTTTTCTATAGTAAATTTTTCACAAATTAATTGTATACTATCGCAAATTTTAAATACGCCAGGGACTGCCTTTTCTATAGTAAATTATTCAAAAAATAATTTTTTACTGTCGCAAATTTTAATTGCGCCAGGGATTGCCTTTTCTATAGTAAATTTTTCAAAAATTATTTTTTTACTGTCGCAAATTTAATTACGCCAGGGATTGCCTTTTCTACAGTAAATTTTTCAAAAATTAATTTTTTACTGTCGCAAATTTTAATTGCGCCAGGGATTGCCTTTTCTACAGTAAATTTTACAAAAAATAATTTTTACTGTCGCAAATTTTAATTGCGCCAGGGATTGCCTTTCTATAGTAAATTTTTCAAAAAATAATTTTTTTCTGTGGCAAGTTTTAATTACGCCAGGGATTGCCTTTTCTACAGTAAATTTTTCACAAATTAATTTTATACTGTAGCAAATTTTAAATACGCCAGGGATTGCCTCTTCTATAGTAAATTATTCAAAAAATAATTTTTTACTGTCGCAAATTTTAATTACGCCAGGGGATTGCCTTTTCTACAGTAAATTTTTCAAAAAATAATTTTTTACTGTCGCAAATTTTAATTGCGCCAGAGATTGCCTTTTCTACAGTAAATTTTACAAAAAATAATTTTTTACTGTCGCAAATTTTAATTGCGCCAGGGATTGCCTTTTCTATAGTAAATTTTTGCAAAAAATAATTTTTTACTGTCGCAAATTTTAATTACGCCAGGGATTGAACTTTCTACAGTAAATTTTTCAAAAAATAATTTTTTAATGTCGCAAATTTTTATTACGCCAGGGATTGCCTTTTCTACAGTAAATTTTTCAAAATTAATTTTTTACTGTCGCAAATTTAAACTGCGCCAGGGATTGCCCTTTCTACAGTAAATTTTACAAAAAATAATTTTTTACTGTCGCAAATGTTAAATCCGCCAGGGATTGCCTTTTCTATAGTAAATTGTTCACAAATTAATTTTCTACTGTCGCAAATATTAATTTCGCCAGGGATTGCCTTTTCTACAGTAAATTTTTCAAAAAATAATTTTTTACTGTCGCAAATTTTAAATACGCCAGGGATTGCCTTTTCTATAGTAAATTATTCAAAAATTAATTTTTTACTGTCGCAAATTTTAATTGCGCCATGGATTGCCTTTTCTACAGTAAATTTTTCAAAAAATAATTTTTTACTGTCGCAAATTTTAATTGCGCCAGGGATTGCCTTTTCTATAGTAAATTTTTCACAAATTAATTTTATACTGTCGCAAATTTTAAATACGCCAGGAATTGCCTCTTCTATAGTAAATTATTCAAAAAATAATTTTGTACTGTCGCAAATTTTAAATTGCGCCAGGGATTGCCTTTTCTACAGTAAATTTTACAAAAAATAATTTTTTACTGTCGCAAATTTTAATTGCGCCAGGGATTGCCTTTTCTATAGTAAATTTTGCAAAAAATAATTTTTTACTGTCGCAAATTTTAATTACGCCAGGGATTGCCTTTTCTACAGTAAATTTTTCACAAATTAATTTTATACTGTCGCAAATTTTAAATACGACAGGTATTGCCTCTTCTATAGTAAATTATTCAAAAAATTATTTTTTATTGTCGTAAATTTTAATTGCGCCAGGGATTGCCTTTTCTATAGTAAATTTTTCAAAAATTAATTTTTTACTGTCGCAAATTTTAATTGCGCCAGAGATTGCCTTTTCTACAGTAAATTTTACAAAAAATATTTTTTTACTGTCGCAAATTTTAATTGCGCCAGGGATTGCCCTTTCTATAGTAAATTTTTCAAAAATTAATTTTTTACTGTCGCAAATTTTAATTGCGCCAGGTATTGCCTTTTCTATAGTAAATTTTGCAAAAAAAAAAAATTTTTACTCTCGCAAATTGTAATAGCGCCAGGGATTACCTTTTCTATAGTAAATTTTTCAAAAATTAATTTTTTACTTTCGCAAATTTTAATTGCGGCAGGCATTGAATTTTCTACAGTAAATTTTTCACAAATTAATATTTTACTGTCACCAATTTTAAATACGCCAGGGATTGCCTTTTCTATAGTAAATTTTTCAAAAATTAATTTTTTACTCTCGCAAATTTTAAACACGCCAGGGATTGCCTTTTCTACAGTAAATTTTTCAAAAATTAATTTTTTACTGTCGCAAATTTTAATTGCGCCAGGGATTGCCTTTCCTATAGTAAAGTATTCAAAAAATAATTTTTTACTGTCGCAAATTTTAACTGCGCCAGGGATTGCCTTTTCTATAGTAAATTTTTCAAAAATTAATTTTTTACTGTCGCAAATTTTAATTACGCCAGGGATTGCCTTTCTACAGTAAATTTTACAAAAAAAAATTTTTTACTGTCGCAAATTTTAATTGCGTCAGGGATTGCCTTTTCTATAGTAAATTTTTCACAAATTAATTTTATACTGTCGCAAATTTTAAATACGCCAGGGATTGCCTCTTCTAAAGTAAATTATTCAAAAAATATTTTTTTCTGTCGCAAATTTTAATTGCGCCAGGGATTGCCTTTTCTATAGTAAATTTTTCAAAAATTAATTTTTTACTGTCGCAGATTTTAATTACGCCAGGGATTGCCTTTTCTACAGTAAATTTTTCAAAAATTAATTATTTACTGTCGCAAATTTTAATTGCGCCAGGGATTGCCTTTTCTACAGTAAATTTTACAAAAAAATAATTTTTTACTGTCGCAAATTTTAATTGCGCCAGGGATTGCCTTTCCTATAGTAAATTTTTCACAAATTAATTTTATACTCTCGCAAATTTTAAATACGCCAGGGATTGCCTCTTCTATAGTAAATTATTCAAAAAATAATTTTTTACTGTCGCAAATTTTAATTGCGCCAGGGATTGCCTTTTCTATAGTAAATTTTCAAAAATTATTTTTTTTACTGTCGCAAATTTTAATTACGCCAGGGATTGCCTTTTCTACAGTAAATTTTTCAAAAATTAATTTTTTACTGTCGCAAATTTTAATTGCGCCAGGGATTGCCTTTTCTACAGTAAATTTTACAAAAAATAATTTTTTACTGTCGCAAATTTTAATTGCGCCAGGGATTGCCTTTCTATTGTAAATTTTTCAAAAAATAATTTTTTACTGTCGCAAGTTTTAATTACGCCAGGGATTGCCTTTTCTACAGTAAATTTTTCACAAATTAATTTTATACTGTCGCAAATTTTAAATACGCCAGGGATTGCCTCTTCTATAGTAAATTATTCAAAAAATAATTTTTACTGTCGCAAATTTTAATTACGCCAGGGATTGCCTTTTCTACAGTAAATTTTTCAAAAAAATAATTTTTTACTGTCGCAAATTTTAATTGCGCCAGAGATTGCCTTTTCTACAGTAAATTTTACAAAAAATAATTTTTTACTGTCGCAAATTTTAATTGCGCCAGGGATTGCCTTTTCTATAGTAAATTTTTGCAAAAAATAATTTTTTACTGTCGCAAATTTTAATTACGCCAGGGATTGACCTTTCTACAGTAAATTTTTCAAAAAATATTTTTTTAATGTCGCAAATTTTTATTACGCCAGGGATTGCCTTTTCTACAGTAAATTTTTCAAAAATTAATTTTTTACTGTCGCAAATTTAAACTGCGCCAGGGATTGCCCTTTCTACAGTAAATTTTACAAAAAATAATTTTTTACTGTCGCAAATGTTAAATCCGCCAGGGATTGCCTTTTCTATAGTAAATTGTTCACAAATTAATTTTCTACTGTCGCAAATATTAATTTCGCCAGGGATTGCCTTTTCTACAGTAAATTTTTCAAAAAATAATTTTTTACTGTCGCAAATTTTAAATACGCCAGGGATTGCCTTTTCTATAGTATATTACTCAAAAATTAATTTTTTACTGTCGCAAATTTTAATTGCGCCATGGATTGCCTTTTCTACAGTAAATTTTTCAAAAAATAATTTTTTACTGTCGCAAATTTTAATTGCGCCAGGGATTGCCTTTTCTATAGTAAATTTTTCACAAATTAATTTTATACTGTCGCAAATTTTAAATACGCCAGGAATTGCCTCTTCTATAGTAAATTATTCAAAAAATAATTTTCTATTGTCGCAAATTTTAAATTGCGCCAGGGATTGCCTTTTCTACAGTAAATTTTACAAAAAATAATTTTTTACTGTCGCAAATTTTAATTGCGCCAGGGATTGCCTTTTCTATAGTAAATTTTGCAAAAAATAATTTTTTACTGTCGCAAATTTTAATTACGCCAGGGATTGCCTTTTCTACAGTAAATTTTTCACAAATTAATTTTATACTGTCGCAAATTTTAAATACGACAGGTATTGCCTCTTCTATAGTAAATTTTTCAAAAATTAATTTTTTACTGTCGCAAATTTTAATTGCGCCAGGGATTGCCTTTCCTATAGTAAAGTATTCAAAAAATAATTTTTTACTGTCGCAAATTTTAACTGCGCCAGGGATTGCCTTTTCTATAGTAAATTTTTCAAAAATTAATTTTTTACTGTCGCAAATTTTAATTACGCCAGGGATTGCCTTTTCTACAGTAAATTTTACAAAAAAAAATTTTTTACTGTCGCAAATTTTAATTGCGTCAGGGATTGCCTTTTCTATAGTAAATTTTTCACAAATTAATTTTATACTGTCGCAAATTTTAAATACGCCAGGGATTGCCTCTTCTAAAGTAAATTATTCAAAAAATATTTTTTTCTGTCGCAAATTTTAATTGAGCCAGGGATTGCCTTTTCTATAGTAAATTTTTCAAAAATTAATTTTTTACTGTCGCAAATTTTAATTACGCCAGGGATTGCCTTTTCTACAGTAAATTTTTCAAAAATTAATTATTTACTGTCGCAAATTTTAATTGCGCCAGGGATTGCCTTTTCTACAGTAAATTTTACAAAAAAATAATTTTTTACTGTCGCAAATTTTAATTGCGCCAGGGATTGCCTTTTCTATAGTAAATTTTTCACAAATTAATTGTATACTATCGCAAATTTTAAATACGCCAGGGACTGCCTTTTCTATAGTAAATTATTCAAAAAATAATTTTTTACTGTCGCAAATTTTAATTGCGCCAGGGATTGCCTTTTCTATAGTAAATTTTTCAAAAATTATTTTTTTACTGTCGCAAATTTAATTACGCCAGGGATTGCCTTTTCTACAGTAAATTTTTCAAAAATTAATTTTTTACTGTCGCAAATTTTAATTGCGCCAGGGATTGCCTTTCCTATAGTAAAGTATTCAAAAAATAATTTTTTACTGTCGCAAATTTTAACTGCGCCAGGGATTGCCTTTTCTATAGTAAATTTTTCAAAAATTAATTTTTTACTGTCGCAAATTTTAATTACGCCAGGGATTGCCTTTCTACAGTAAATTTTACAAAAAAAAATTTTTTACTGTCGCAAATTTTAATTGCGTCAGGGATTGCCTTTTCTATAGTAAATTTTTCACAAATTAATTTTATACTGTCGCAAATTTTAAATACGCCAGGGATTGCCTCTTCTAAAGTAAATTATTCAAAAAATATTTTTTTCTGTCGCAAATTTTAATTGCGCCAGGGATTGCCTTTTCTATAGTAAATTTTTCAAAAATTAATTTTTTACTGTCGCAGATTTTAATTACGCCAGGGATTGCCTTTTCTACAGTAAATTTTTCAAAAATTAATTATTTACTGTCGCAAATTTTAATTGCGCCAGGGATTGCCTTTTCTACAGTAAATTTTACAAAAAAAATAATTTTTTACTGTCGCAAATTTTAATTGCGCCAGGGATTGCCTTTCCTATAGTAAATTTTTCACAAATTAATTTTATACTCTCGCAAATTTTAAATACGCCAGGGATTGCCTCTTCTATAGTAAATTATTCAAAAAATAATTTTTTACTGTCGCAAATTTTAATTGCGCCAGGGATTGCCTTTTCTATAGTAAATTTTTCAAAAATTATTTTTTTACTGTCGCAAATTTTAATTACGCCAGGGATTGCCTTTTCTACAGTAAATTTTTCAAAAATTAATTTTTTACTGTCGCAAATTTTAATTGCGCCAGGGATTGCCTTTTCTACAGTAAATTTTACAAAAAATAATTTTTTACTGTCGCAAATTTTAATTGCGCCAGGGATTGCCTTTCTATTGTAAATTTTTCAAAAAATAATTTTTTACTGTCGCAAGTTTTAATTACGCCAGGGATTGCCTTTTCTACAGTAAATTTTTCACAAATTAATTTTATACTGTCGCAAATTTTAAATACGCCAGGGATTGCCTCTTCTATAGTAAATTATTCAAAAAATAATTTTTACTGTCGCAAATTTTAATTACGCCAGGGATTGCCTTTTCTACAGTAAATTTTTCAAAAAATAATTTTTTACTGTCGCAAATTTTAATTGCGCCAGAGATTGCCTTTTCTACAGTAAATTTTACAAAAAATAATTTTTTACTGTCGCAAATTTTAATTGCGCCAGGGATTGCCTTTTCTATAGTAAATTTTTGCAAAAAATAATTTTTTACTGTCGCAAATTTTAATTACGCCAGGGATTGACCTTTCTACAGTAAATTTTTCAAAAATATTTTTTTAATGTCGCAAATTTTTATTACGCCAGGGATTGCCTTTTCTACAGTAAATTTTTCAAAAATTAATTTTTTACTGTCGCAAATTTAAACTGCGCCAGGGATTGCCCTTTCTACAGTAAATTTTACAAAAAATAATTTTTTACTGTCGCAAATGTTAAATCCGCCAGGGATTGCCTTTTCTATAGTAAATTGTTCACAAATTAATTTTCTACTGTCGCAAATATTAATTTCGCCAGGGATTGCCTTTTCTACAGTAAATTTTTCAAAAAATAATTTTTTACTGTCGCAAATTTTAAATACGCCAGGGATTGCCTTTTCTATAGTATATTACTCAAAAATTAATTTTTTACTGTCGCAAATTTTAATTGCGCCATGGATTGCCTTTTCTACAGTAAATTTTTCAAAAAATAATTTTTTACTGTCGCAAATTTTAATTGCGCCAGGGATTGCCTTTTCTATAGTAAATTTTTCACAAATTAATTTTATACTGTCGCAAATTTTAAATACGCCAGGAATTGCCTCTTCTATAGTAAATTATTCAAAAAATAATTTTCTATTGTCGCAAATTTTAAATTGCGCCAGGGATTGCCTTTTCTACAGTAAATTTTACAAAAAATAATTTTTTACTGTCGCAAATTTTAATTGCGCCAGGGATTGCCTTTTCTATAGTAAATTTTGCAAAAAATAATTTTTTACTGTCGCAAATTTTAATTACGCCAGGGATTGCCTTTTCTACAGTAAATTTTTCACAAATTAATTTTATACTGTCGCAAATTTTAAATACGACAGGTATTGCCTCTTCTATAGTAAATTTTTCAAAAATTAATTTTTTACTGTCGCAAATTTTAATTGCGCCAGGGATTGCCTTTCCTATAGTAAAGTATTCAAAAAATAATTTTTTACTGTCGCAAATTTTAACTGCGCCAGGGATTGCCTTTTCTATAGTAAATTTTTCAAAAATTAATTTTTTTACTGTCGCAAATTTTAATTACGCCAGGGATTGCCTTTTCTACAGTAAATTTTACAAAAAAAAATTTTTTACTGTCGCAAATTTTAATTGCGTCAGGGATTGCCTTTTCTATAGTAAATTTTTCACAAATTAATTTTATACTGTCGCAAATTTTAAATACGCCAGGGATTGCCTCTTCTAAAGTAAATTATTCAAAAAATATTTTTTTCTGTCGCAAATTTTAATTGAGCCAGGGATTGCCTTTTCTATAGTAAATTTTTCAAAAATTAATTTTTTACTGTCGCAAATTTTAATTACGCCAGGGATTGCCTTTTCTACAGTAAATTTTTCAAAAATTAATTATTTACTGTCGCAAATTTTAATTGCGCCAGGGATTGCCTTTTCTACAGTAAATTTTACAAAAAAATAATTTTTTACTGTCGCAAATTTTAATTGCGCCAGGGATTGCCTTTTCTATAGTAAATTTTTCACAAATTAATTGTATACTATCGCAAATTTTAAATACGCCAGGGACTGCCTTTTCTATAGTAAATTATTCAAAAAATAATTTTTTACTGTCGCAAATTTTAATTGCGCCAGGGATTGCCTTTTCTATAGTAAATTTTTCAAAAATTATTTTTTTACTGTCGCAAATTTAATTACGCCAGGGATTGCCTTTTCTACAGTAAATTTTTCAAAAATTAATTTTTTACTGTCGCAAATTTTAATTGCGCCAGGGATTGCCTTTTCTACAGTAAATTTTACAAAAAATAATTTTTTACTGTCGCAAATTTTAATTGCGCCAGGGATTGCCTTTCTATAGTAAATTTTTCAAAAAATAATTTTTTTCTGTGGCAAGTTTTAATTACGCCAGGGATTGCCTTTTCTACAGTAAATTTTCACAAATTAATTTTATACTGTAGCAAATTTTAAATACGCCAGGGATTGCCTCTTCTATAGTAAATTATTCAAAAAATAATTTTTTACTGTCGCAAATTTTAATTACGCCAGGGATTGCCTTTTCTACAGTAAATTTTTCAAAAAATAATTTTTTACTGTCGCAAATTTTAATTGCGCCAGAGATTGCCTTTTCTACAGTAAATTTTACAAAAAATAATTTTTTACTGTCGCAAATTTTAATTGCGCCAGGGATTGCCTTTTCTATAGTAAATTTTTGCAAAAAATAATTTTTTACTGTCGCAAATTTTAATTACGCCAGGGATTGAACTTTCTACAGTAAATTTTTCAAAAAATAATTTTTTAATGTCGCAAATTTTTATTACGCCAGGGATTGCCTTTTCTACAGTAAATTTTTCAAAAATTAATTTTTTACTGTCGCAAATTTAAACTGCGCCAGGGATTGCCCTTTCTACAGTAAATTTTACAAAAAATAATTTTTTACTGTCGCAAATGTTAAATCCGCCAGGGATTGCCTTTTCTATAGTAAATTGTTCACAAATTAATTTTCTACTGTCGCAAATATTAATTTCGCCAGGGATTGCCTTTTCTACAGTAAATTTTTCAAAAAATAATTTTTTACTGTCGCAAATTTTAAATACGCCAGGGATTGCCTTTTCTATAGTAAATTATTCAAAAATTAATTTTTTACTGTCGCAAATTTTAATTGCGCCATGGATTGCCTTTTCTACAGTAAATTTTTCAAAAAATAATTTTTTACTGTCGCAAATTTTAATTGCGCCAGGGATTGCCTTTTCTATAGTAAATTTTTCACAAATTAATTTTATACTGTCGCAAATTTTAAATACGCCAGGAATTGCCTCTTCTATAGTAAATTATTCAAAAAAATAATTTTGTACTGTCGCAAATTTTAAATTGCGCCAGGGATTGCCTTTTCTACAGTAAATTTTACAAAAAATAATTTTTTACTGTCGCAAATTTTAATTGCGCCAGGGATTGCCTTTTCTATAGTAAATTTTGCAAAAAATAATTTTTTACTGTCGCAAATTTTAATTACGCCAGGGATTGCCTTTTCTACAGTAAATTTTTCACAAATTAATTTTATACTGTCGCAAATTTTAAATACGACAGGTATTGCCTCTTCTATAGTAAATTATTCAAAAAATTATTTTTTATTGTCGTAAATTTTAATTGCGCCAGGGATTGCCTTTTCTATAGTAAATTTTTCAAAAATTAATTTTTTACTGTCGCAAATTTTAATTGCGCCAGAGATTGCCTTTTCTACAGTAAATTTTACAAAAAATATTTTTTTACTGTCGCAAATTTTAATTGCGCCAGGGATTGCCCTTTCTATAGTAAATTTTTCAAAAATTAATTTTTTACTGTCGCAAATTTTAATTGCGCCAGGTATTGCCTTTTCTATAGTAAATTTTGCAAAAAAAAAAATTTTTACTCTCGCAAATTGTAATAGCGCCAGGGATTACCTTTTCTATAGTAAATTTTTCAAAAATTAATTTTTTACTTTCGCAAATTTTAATTGCGGCAGGCATTGAATTTTCTACAGTAAATTTTTCACAAATTAATATTTTACTGTCACCAATTTTAAATACGCCAGGGATTGCCTTTTCTATAGTAAATTTTTCAAAAATTAATTTTTTACTCTCGCAAATTTTAAACACGCCAGGGATTGCCTTTTCTACAGTAAATTTTTCAAAAATTAATTTTTTACTGTCGCAAATTTTAATTGCGCCAGGGATTGCCTTTCCTATAGTAAAGTATTCAAAAAATAATTTTTTACTGTCGCAAATTTTAACTGCGCCAGGGATTGCCTTTTCTATAGTAAATTTTTCAAAAATTAATTTTTTACTGTCGCAAATTTTAATTACGCCAGGGATTGCCTTTCTACAGTAAATTTTACAAAAAAAAATTTTTTACTGTCGCAAATTTTAATTGCGTCAGGGATTGCCTTTTCTATAGTAAATTTTTCACAAATTAATTTTATACTGTCGCAAATTTTAAATACGCCAGGGATTGCCTCTTCTAAAGTAAATTATTCAAAAAATATTTTTTTCTGTCGCAAATTTTAATTGCGCCAGGGATTGCCTTTTCTATAGTAAATTTTTCAAAAATTAATTTTTTACTGTCGCAGATTTTAATTACGCCAGGGATTGCCTTTTCTACAGTAAATTTTTCAAAAATTAATTATTTACTGTCGCAAATTTTAATTGCGCCAGGGATTGCCTTTTCTACAGTAAATTTTACAAAAAAATAATTTTTTACTGTCGCAAATTTTAATTGCGCCAGGGATTGCCTTTCCTATAGTAAATTTTTCACAAATTAATTTTATACTCTCGCAAATTTTAAATACGCCAGGGATTGCCTCTTCTATAGTAAATTATTCAAAAAATAATTTTTTACTGTCGCAAATTTTAATTGCGCCAGGGATTGCCTTTTCTATAGTAAATTTTTCAAAAATTATTTTTTTACTGTCGCAAATTTTAATTACGCCAGGGATTGCCTTTTCTACAGTAAATTTTTCAAAAATTAATTTTTTACTGTCGCAAATTTTAATTGCGCCAGGGATTGCCTTTTCTACAGTAAATTTTACAAAAAATAATTTTTTACTGTCGCAAATTTTAATTGCGCCAGGGATTGCCTTTCTATTGTAAATTTTTCAAAAAATAATTTTTTACTGTCGCAAGTTTTAATTACGCCAGGGATTGCCTTTTCTACAGTAAATTTTTCACAAATTAATTTTATACTGTCGCAAATTTTAAATACGCCAGGGATTGCCTCTTCTATAGTAAATTATTCAAAAAATAATTTTTACTGTCGCAAATTTTAATTACGCCAGGGATTGCCTTTTCTACAGTAAATTTTTCAAAAAATAATTTTTTACTGTCGCAAATTTTAATTGCGCCAGAGATTGCCTTTTCTACAGTAAATTTTACAAAAAATAATTTTTTACTGTCGCAAATTTTAATTGCGCCAGGGATTGCCTTTTCTATAGTAAATTTTTGCAAAAAATAATTTTTTACTGTCGCAAATTTTAATTACGCCAGGGATTGACCTTTCTACAGTAAATTTTTCAAAAAATAATTTTTTAATGTCGCAAATTTTTATTACGCCAGGGATTGCCTTTTCTACAGTAAATTTTTCAAAAATTAATTTTTTACTGTCGCAAATTTTAACTGCGCCAGGGTTTGCCCTTTCTACAGTAAATTTTACAAAAAATAATTTTTTACTGTCGCAAATGTTAAATCCGCCAGGGATTGCCTTTTCTATAGTAAATTGTTCACAAATTAATTTTCTACTGTCGCAAATATTAATTTCGAGAGGGGTTGCCTTTTCTACAGTAAATTTTTCAAAAAATTATTTTTTATTGTCGTAAATTTTAATTGCGCCAGGGATTGCCTCTTCTATAGTAAATTATTCAAAAAATAATTTTTTACTGTCGCAAATTTTAATTGCGCCAGGGATTGCCTTTTCTATAGTAAATTTTTCAAAAATTATTTTTTTACTGTCGCAAATTTTAATTACGCCAGGGATTGCCTTTTCTACAGTAAATTTTTCAAAAATTAATTTTTTACTGTCGCAAATTTTAATTGCGCCAGGGATTGCCTTTTCTACAGTAAATTTTACAAAAAATAATTTTTTACTGTCGCAAATTTTAATTGCGCCAGGGATTGCCTTTCTATTGTAAATTTTTCAAAAAATAATTTTTTATTGTCGCAAGTTTTAATTACGCCAGGGATTGCCTTTTCTACAGTAAATTTTTCACAAATTAATTTTATACTGTCGCAAATTTTAAATACGCCAGGGATTGCCTCTTCTATAGTAAATTATTCAAAAAATAATTTTTACTGTCGCAAATTTTAATTACGCCAGGGATTGCCCTTTCTACAGAAAATTTTTCAAAAAATAATTTTTTACTGTCGCAAATTTTAATTGCGCCAGAGATTGCCTTTTCTACAGTAAATTTTACAAAAAATAATTTTTTACTGTCGCAAATTTTAATTGCGCCAGGGATTGCCTTTTCTATAGTAAATTTTTGCAAAAAATAATTTTTTACTGTCGCAAATTTTAATTACGCCAGGGATTGACCTTTCTACAGTAAATTTTTCAAAAAATAATTTTTTAATGTCGCAAATTTTTATTACGCCAGGGATTGCCTTTTCTACAGTAAATTTTTCAAAAATTAATTTTTTACTGTCGCAAATTTTAACTGCGCCAGGGTTTGCCCTTTCTACAGTAAATTTTACAAAAAATAATTTTTTACTGTCGCAAATGTTAAATCCGCCAGGGATTGCCTTTTCTATAGTAAATTGTTCACAAATTAATTTTCTACTGTCGCAAATATTAATTTCGAGAGGGGTTGCCTTTTCTACAGTAAATTTTTCAAAAAATTATTTTTTATTGTCGTAAATTTTAATTGCGCCAGGGATTGCCTTTTCTATAGTAACTTTTTCACAAATTAATTTTTTACTGTCGCAAATTTTAATTGCGCCAGAGATTGCCTTTTCTACAGTAAATTTTACAAAAAATAATTTTTTACTGTCGCAAATTTTAAT
Organism: Dioctria linearis; assembly: GCA_963930735.1. Lineage (NCBI taxonomy): Eukaryota > Metazoa > Arthropoda > Insecta > Diptera > Asilidae > Dioctria > Dioctria linearis. Next base: position 13,912 of record CAWVNZ010000733.1, read on the forward strand.
TGCGCCAGGGATTGCCCTTTCTATAGTAAATTTTTCAAAAATTAATTTTTTACTGTCGCAAATTTTAATTGCGCCAAGTATTGCCTTTTCTATAGTAAATTTTGCAAAAAAAAAAATTTTTACTCTCGCAAATTGTAATAGCGCCAGGGATTACCTTTTCTATAGTAAATTTTTCAAAAATTAATTTTTTACTTTCGCAAATTTTAATTGCGGCAGGCATTGAATTTTCTACAGTAAATTTTTCACAAGTTAATATTTTACTGTCACCAATTTTAAATACGCCAGGGATTGCCTTTTCTATAGTAAATTTTTCAAAAATTAATTTTTTACTGTCGCAAATTTTAATTGCGGCCAGGGATTGCCTCTTCTATAGTAAATTATTCAAAAAATAATTTTTTACTGTCGCAAATTTTAATTGCGCCAGGGATTGCCTTTTCTACAGTAAATTTTACAAAAAATAATTTTTTATTGTCGCAAATTTTAATTACGCCAGGGATTGCCTTTTCTACAGTAAATTTTTCACAAATTAATTTTATACTGTTACGAGCGTGGCCTTAGTTCGTTATTTAAAACACAATATTTCAGATATAATTCAAAAGTTCTTTCTTTATTTAACTTTACTGTTTACTCTCAAAAATTCACAAATAATTATCAAATCAACTCTTTTATTTATTGCTAGTACTGTACTTCTAATTATCGCAATCCAAATAGTTTACTTCTTTTACTTCGCTGTCTGAAATAATACTCGCCTCCTGGATGTGAGCAGCGCCGTATTTATACTCTACGAATTATCCTAGAACCTTGCTGAATATTCCATTCTCCAAACCCAGTTTACTAGGATGTCACTAACCTAAAGTTGTTTCCATTCCCAATAGATGTCGCTTGTATCACTTTGTGGCGCGTAACACTGCCCCCTTCTTAAAATTGTTCGTCCCGAACAACAGGTGATCCACGGTCTTGATGCTCGCAGTATTGACATAAACGACCTAGATGAACGATTTTCCGTTTGCCTCTTGTACCCCGCTGAATCCTATATACTACGTCATTTATTCTAGTCACTACTGAATACGGTCCTTCCCAGTGTTGTTGTAATTTGGGAGAACGTCCCTTACGTCGTTTCGGGTTGTACAGCCAAACAAGGTCACCTTCATTAAATCCTGCTGAGTTAGCACGTAAGTCATAGCGGGTCTTCATCCAATCGGTATTTATTGCTAATTTTGCTCTCGTGACTTCGTGTACATCAGCTAATTGTTGTCTAAGTTCCGATACATAATCTTCTGGTAACTTTTGTTCACCTCTGGGTGTACCAAACTTGAGATCGCTAGGTAAACGCATCTCCTTTCCGAATATCACTTTTGCTGGAGTTTGTCCGGTCGTGTTGTGTACAGCTGATCGATAGGCCATTAAGAACATGGGAATATGTCGATCCCAATCGCGTTGGTGATAGTCGACTACTTTCTTTAGATGCTCGACCAATGTTCTGTTGAAGCGCTCTACCATGCCATCAGATTGCGGATGCAGAGGAGTTGTTCTGGTTTTTCTTATTCCCAGAATTTTACACATCTCTTGGAAAGTCCGTGATTCGAAGTTCCGTCCTTGGTCCGAATGAAGTTCATGAGGAACACCAAATCTACTGACCCAATTCATTACTACTTGATCCGCTACTGTGGTAGACTCTTGATTAGGGATTGCATAAGCTTCAGGCCATTTACTGAAATAGTCAATAGCAACTAATATATAACGGTTACCGTTATCTGTTTCTGGAAAAGGTCCAGCGATGTCTACGGCTATCCTTTCAAATGGGGCTCCTACATTATACTTATGCATTTTTCCTCTACTTCTGTGTGGTGGTCCTTTGCAAGAAGCACAGATAGTGCATCTGCGGCACCATTCCTCAACATCCTCCCGCATATGTAACCAATAAAACCTTTCACGTATTTTGGAAATTGTTTTATTCACCCCCAAATGTCCTCCAGATGATCCACTGTGCATTTCTTCTAGAACATCTTTCACCTGGGATGCTGGCACGACTATTTGCATTCGGAATGACTCGCCGTTAGTTGATTCCCACTTGCGCTTTAATATACCACATTCAACGTGAAGAGAGTTCCATTGAGCCCAGTAGCTCTCCAGTTTCTCACTCCTCTCCGAGATATCTTGCCATTGTGGTCTTTCCATGTCTTCTTTCCAAGCAAGAATAGGTGCTATGTCTGGGTCTTCCCGTTGAGCCGTTCGCAACCTCTCGTTGTTCCAACCTGTCGATGGTTCCACCGTCATCAGCTGTATAGTTGCCTCCGTTTCTTTTTCTTCCAGCCGAACGCAATGTTTGCATTCAACTTTACATGGACGTCGTGAAAGGGCGTCTGCATTTCCATGGATACGTCCTCTTCGGTGTTGGATTTCAAAGTCATAAGCTTGGAGTCGCTCTATCCATCTCGCCACTTGCCCCTCAGGGTTCTTAAACTGCAAAAGCCATTTAAGCGCTGCATGGTCAGTGCGGAGGATAAATTTCTGCCCGTAGAGATATTTATGGAAATGCTTGGTTGAGTTTACAATGGCAAGCAGCTCTTTCCTTGTAGCACAATAATTTCTCTCTGATTTTGAGAGTGCTTTGCTAAAATAAGCTACTGGCACCTCTTGACCATCCTCCTCCTGTGAAAGCACTGCACCAATACCTACATTGCTGGCATCCGTGTCCAATATAAAACTTTTTCCCAGCTTTGGATAGTGAAGCACTGGAGTTCCACAGAGCTGTTGCTTCAAATTTGCAAAACTCTCGTTACATTTATCTGACCATATGAACGGCTTTCCTTTTTCTGTAAGTTGATGTAGGTTCCTTGCTATATCTGCAAAACCTTTTACGAATCGCCTGTAGTAGGTAGCTAATCCAAGAAAACTCCTTAATTGATGTTTGTCCTTTGGAACAGGCCAATTTTTCACAGCTCTTATCTTCTCTGGATCAGTTCTTACTCCTTGTGATGAAACTATATGCCCCAAATATTTTACTTCATTCTTGAATAGAGCACATTTATTCGTACTGAGCTTCAGTTTCGCATCCCTCAGTCTTTGAAGTACGTCCCGTAAGTTGTTTTTATGTTCCTCGAATGTCCTTCCGATCACAATTATGTCATCTAAGTAGACAAGACATGTTTTCCAGGTTAATCCTCGTAAAACACATTCCATGAGTCGTTCGAATGTGGCTGGAGCATTACATAATCCAAATGGCATAACTTTGAATTGCCATAAGCCACTTCCAACTGAGAAAGCAGTTTTGTCTCGGTCCTCGGGATGTATTTCCACTTGCCAGTAACCGCTATTCAAATCCAATGTGGAAAACCATTGCGCTCCGGAAAGGGTGTCCAATGTGTCATCAATCCTTGGTAACGGATAGCTATCCTTTCTTGTTACATTATTTAGTTGGCGGTAGTCCACACAGAATCGGGTGCTGCCATCCTTTTTCCTGACCAAAACAACTGGCGATGACCAAGGGCTGTTAGATTCCTCAATTATGCCTTGTTCTTTCATGGAATTTATCATATCTGCAAATTCTGGTTGTTTGGCTAATGGTAGTCTTCGCGGTGGTTGCCGAATGGGCCTAGAATCTCCTGTTGTGATCCGATGCTGGACAAGATTTGTTTTGCCGAAATCATCATCATTCAATGCAAATAATTCGGAAAATTCATCGATCATCTGTTTGGCATCGTTGTATTGCTGTTCACTTAAGGCACTAGATGAAAGAAGTTTCTGAACCTGTTGAGTAGTAGCTGGTATACGTATTGCCTCCTTAATATTACTACCATTTTTAAAATTAACAATCTGATAAACAGGCTCACAATTTCCAATTATAGCACCTTCTTTTAGTTGTACCTCATTTTCGGATGTGTTGAGCACTCTGACTGGAATTAATGTTGCGCCTTCTGTCTTCACTAAAGTCTTACCAACGATGATGTTCGATGTTACTTTTGTAGGGTTAGGCTCCACCAGATAGAATCGGCAGGTCCCGATGTCATCAGTAAGCTTTGTCCATACTAGCGTCTCCGAGAATGCAGAGAGAGTCATATTCTCACAGACCATCGTACTTATTTTTGCAGGATAATCTGTTCCTCCTCCTAGTCTCATAGGAATTTCTATGTTGCCATATTTGAGTATTCGTTCTCCGACATCTAAATTTATTTTATATGTGGTCATAAAGTCTACTCCAAGGATGCATTCATCCATTATGTTTGATACTAGGAAATTGTGAGAAAATAGTAGTTCACCTAGTTGAGTATCCAAAGTTATTTCTCCAAAAACTTGTGCTGCGGCTCCAGTTGCTGTTCTTAGTAAATATTTGGTGGTATTGTGAAGCCATTTGTTCTTGACAAGATCCGCTCTAATAATTGATCTCGAAGCTCCAGTGTCGATAGTGACAACGCAGTCATTTTTTCCTACACTTCCATATATAACAAGACTGCTATTATTTCTCTGCAACTGGGCTATCTGAATGATGACTTCGGGGCTGTCGACTCTACCAACCAACTTCTGCCCCCCGAAGTTGGTTTTTACATGTTTTCCGACTGCTGAACAGGGGAGCTGATGCGACTAGTCGCTGTTTGATTTCTAGGCTCTCCCCGAATAGCTTGCTCCCTGGCTCGACATCTTTGGCATTCTGTTCTGTCTTCCTCTTCTGGTGATTCTGTTCGACGGCGTTTTCTGCAGTCCCTTTGGAGGTGTCCTAGTCTATTACAATTCCAGCATCGCAGAATACCATGTGAAGAAATGCTCTGTGATGGCTGCATTCTATTACAAGTACATTCCTCCACCGAAATTTCTCTCATTCGTATTGCACTTCGGGAAGCTTGCCTGGCAGATTCATACGCTAGTGCATAGCCTAGTGCTTCTGCTGTTGATTTTTTTCCTGCTAGCCTCAACGCTTGTTATAAATTTTGATCTGCAATAGCGTTCACAAATGCTTCTGTTGCCACTTCATTAAGGAAATCTGCATTTACGCTAGAGTATGAGAGATAAGCTAATCTTTCCACATCACCCTGCAGTTGTTGTAGTGATTCGCCATGCTTTTGAATCCTGTTGCGTAGCTGTAGGCGATATACTTGCTGCATGTGTTCATCTCCATAACGTAACTCTATCGCCTGTACTAATGAAGTATAATCACGTTGCCTTTCTATCGGTATAGTTTGTAAAAGCTCTGATGCAGAACCTCGAAGTGCTAATACCAGAGCTGTAGCTTTGTCTGCATCATTCCATCCGTTTACTTCGGAAGCAGCCTCGAATTGTCTCTTGAAAATATGCCACGAATTTTGTCCATCAAATATTGGAGGTTTCATTCTGCCTGCATTGGATATTTCAATTCCTTCGTGCCGTGGTTGTCGATGCTTCATCTTCTCCAAATCTGATTTGAAGCTGTCAAGCTGTTCGGTCACTTTTTGTTGAACTTCCGCCACTTCTTGCTCGATTCCTTCAATTTTTAAATTTTGTTCGTCTAACGAGTTTTTCAGGAAATTCTTTTGTTCCTCTAAGCGACTTTCTAGACAATTCTCCAGAGAACTCTTTTGTTCATCCAAACGCGTTTCCAGTGATTTCTTCTGCTCATCTAAACGGGATTCCATAGAATTCTTTTGTTCATCCAAAGCATTCTTCTGCTCATCTAAACGTGATTCCATAGAATTCTTTTGTTCCTGGAGGGAATTCTTTTGTTCGTCCAAACGGGTTTCTATAGATTTCTTGTGTTCCTGGAGAGAATTCTTTTGTTCGTCCAAACGGGTTTCCATAGATTTCTTGTGGTCCTCGAGAGAATTCTTTTGTTCCTGGAGAGAATTCTTTTGTTCGTCCAAACGGGTTTCCATAGATTTCTTGTGGTCCTCGAGGGAATTCTTTTGTTCCTGGAGAGAATTCTTTTGTTCTTGGAGAGAATTCTTTTGTTCCTGGAGAGAATTCTTTTGTTCATCAAAACGGGCTTCCATTTTGCTCATTAAAGTACTTAAAAGCTGTTCTATGTTCATTGCAGGCTCTTCCTCAATTTCTGGTTCTTCTTCGAAAACGAATGTCTCAGGATTCTTTTCTTCCTCTATCAAAGCTTGTCTAAGTCGCTCGACTAGAACATTCTTTAGGCCAGTCGTTTGTAATGACCGCTTCCCCAACTCCACTTTCAATTCCTGTATGCGAAGCTCCTTTAGCTTGCGTCCCATTCTTGCGTCTTTTGTAATTCACTCACAGTTTAATATAAAATTATCTTTCGGAATTTTTACACACGATTTCACAAAATTAATCACTCTTTCAATTTCAAATTCAAATGCCACCACTTTATTTCGCGATTTTATTTTACTTCTGACACCAGTTGTTACGAGCGTGGACTTAGTTCGTTATTTAAAACACAATATTTCAGATATAATTCAAAAGTTCTTTCTTTATTTAACTTTACTGTTTACTCTCAAAAATTCACAAATAATTATCAAATCAACTCTTTTATTTATTGCTAGTACTGTACTTCTATTTATCGCAATCCAAATAGCTTACTTCTTTCACTTCGCTGTCTGAAATAATACTCGCCTCCTGGATGTGAGCAGCGCCGTATTTATACTCTACGATTTAACCTAGAACCTTCCTGAATATTCCATTCTCCAAACCCAGTTTACTAGGATGTCACTAACCTAAAGTTGTTTCCATTCCCAATAGATGTCGCTTGTATCACTTTGTGGCGCGTAACAATTCTGTCGCAAAATTTAATTACGCCAGGGATTTCCTCTTCTATAGTAAATTATTCAAAAAATAATTTTTTATTGTCGTAAATTTTAATTGCGCCAGGGATTGCCTTTTATATAGTAAATTTTTCAAAAATTAATTTTTTACTGTCGCAAATTTTAATTGCGCCGGGGATTGCCTTTTCCACAGTAAATTTTTCACAAATTAATTTTATACTGTCGCAGATTTTAAATACGCCAGGGATTGCCTCTTCTATAGTAAATTATTCAAAAAATAATTTTTTACTGTCGCAAATTTTAATTGTGCCAGGGATTGCCTTTTCTATAGTAAATTTTTCAAAAATTAATTTTTTACTGTCGCAAATTTTAATTGCGCCAGGGATTGCCTTTTCTATAGTAAATTTTTCAAAAATTAATTTTTTACTGTCGCAAATTTAAATTACGCCAGGGATTGCCTTTCCTACAGTAAATTTTTCAAAAATTAATTTTTACCGTCGCAAATTTTAGTTGCGCCAGGGATTGCCTTCTCTACAGTAAATTTTACAAAAAATAATTTTTTACTGTCGCAAATTTTAATTGCGCCGGGGATTGCCTTTTCTATGGTAAATTTTCCAAAAAATAATTTTTTACTGTCGCAAATTTTAATTACGCCAGGGATTGCCTTTTCTACAGTAAATTTTTCACAAATTAATTTTATACTGTCGCAAATTTTAAATACGCCAGGGATTGCCTCTTCTATAGTAAATTATTCAAAATTTAATTTTGTACTGTCGCAAATTTTAATTGCGCCAGGGATTGCCTTTTCTATAGTAAATTTTTCAAAAATTAATTTTTTACTGTCGCAAATTTTAATTACGCCAGGCATTGCCTTTTCTACAGTAAATTTTACAAAAAAATAATTTTTTACTGTCGCAAATTAATTGTGCCAGGGATAGCCTTTTCTATAGTAAATTTTTCACAAATTAATTGTATACTGTCGCAAATTTTAAATACGCCAAGGATTGCCTCTTCCATAGTAAATTATTCAAAAAATAATTTTTTACTGTCGCAAATTTTAATTGCGCCAGGGATTGCCTATTCTATAGTAAATTTTTCAAAAATTAATTTTTTACTGTCGCAAATTTAAATTACGCTAGGGATTGCCTTTTCTACAGTAAATTTTTCAAAAATTAATTTTGACTGTCGCAAATTTTAATTGCGCCAGGGATTGCCTTTTCTACAGTAAATTTTACAAAAAATAATTTTTTACTGTCGGAAATTTTAATTGCGCCAGGGATTGCCTTTTCTATGGTAAATTTTTCAAAAAATAATTTTTTACTGTCCCAAATTTTAATTACGCCAAGGATTGCCTTTTCTACAGTAAATTTTTCACAAATTAATTTTATACTGTCGCAAATTTTAAATACGCCAGGGATTGCCCCTTCTATAGTAAATTATTCAAAAAATAATTTTGTACTGTCGCAAATGTTAATTGCGCCAAGGATTGCCTATTCTATAGTAAATTTTTCAAAAATTATTTTTTTACTGTCGCAAATTTTAATTGCGCCAGGGATTGCCTTTTCTATAGTAAATTTTACAAAAAATAATTTTTTACTGTCGCAAATTTTAATTGCGCCAGGGATTGCCTTTTCTATAGTAAATTTTTCACAAATTAATTTTATACTGTCGCAAATTTTAAATACGCAAGGGATTGCCTCTTCTATAGTAAATTATTCAAAAAATAATTTTTTACTGTCGCAAATTTTAATTGCGCCAGGGATTGCCTTTTCTATAGTAAATTTTTCAAAAATTAATTTTTTACTGTCGCAAATTTTAATTACGCCAGGGATTGCCTTTTCTACAGTAAATTTTTCAAAAATTAATTTTTACTGTCGCAAATTTTAATTGCGCCAGGGATTGGCTTTTCTACAGTAAATTTTACAAAAAATAATTTTTTACTGTCGTAAATTTTAATTGCACCAGGGATTGCTTTTTCTCTGTTAATTTTTCAAAAAATAATTTTTTACTGTCGCAAATTTTAAATCTGCCAGGGATTGCCTTTTCTATAGTAAATTTTTCAAAAATTAATTTTTTACTGTCGCAAATTTTAAATACGCCAGGGATTGCCTTTTATATAGTAAATTTTTCAAAAACTAATTTTTTACTGTCGCAAATTTTAATTACGCCAGGGATTTCCTTTTCTATAGTAAATTTTTCAAGAATTAATTTTTTACTGTCGAAAATTTTAATTACGCCAGGGATTGCCTTTTCTATAGTAAATTTTCCAAAAATTATTTTTTTACTGTCGCAAATTTTAATTGCGGCAGGGATTGAATTTTCTACAGTAAATTTTTCACAAATTAATTTTTTACTGTCGCAAATTTTAAATCCGCCAGGGATTGCCTTTTCTATAGTAAATTTTTCAAAAAATAATTTTTTACTGTCGCAAATTTTAAATACGCCAGGGATTGCCTTTTATATAGTAAATTTTTCAAAAATTAATTTTTTACTCTCGCAAATTTTAAATCCGCCAGGGATTGCCTTTTCTATAGTAAATTTTTCACAAATTAATTTTCTATTGTAGCAGATTTTAATTGCGCCTTTTCTACAGTAAATTTTTCAAAAAATAATTTTTTACTGTCGCAAATTTTAAATACGCCAGGGATTGCCTTTTCTATAGTAAATTATTCAAAAAATAATTTTTTACTGTCGCAAATTTTAATTGCGCCAGGGATTGCCTTTTCTATAGTAAATTTTTAAAAAAATAAATTTATACTGTCGCAAATTTTAAATCCGCCAGGGATTGCCTTTTCTATAGTAAATTTTTCAAAAATTAATTTTTACTGTCGCAAATTTTAAATACGCCAGGGATTGCCTTTTCTATAGTAAATTTTTCAAAAAATAATTTTTTACTGTCGCAAATTTTAATTACGCCAGGGTTTGCCTTTTCTATAGTAAATTTTTCAAAATTTAATTTTATACTGTCGCAAATTTTAATTGCGCCAGGGATTGCCTTTTCTACAGTAAATTTTTCAAAAAATAATTTTTTACTGTCGCAAATTTTAATTGCGCCAGGGATTGCCTTTTTTTTTGTAAATTTTTAAAAAAATAAATTTATACTGTCGCAAATTTTAATTGCGCCAGGGATTGCCTATTCTATAGTAAATTTTTCAAAAATTAATTTTTTACTGTCGCAAATTTAAATTACGCTAGGGATTGCCTTTCTACAGTAAATTTTTCAAAAATTAATTTTTACTGTCGCAAATTTTAAATACGCCAGGGATTGCCTTTTCTATAGTAAATTTTTCAAAAAATAATTTTTTACTGTCGCAAATTTTAATTACGCCAGGGTTTGCCTTTTCTATAGTAAATTTTTCAAAATTTAATTTTATACTGTCGCAAATTTTAATTGCGCCAGGGATTGCCTTTTCTACAGTAAATTTTTCAAAAAATAATTTTTTACTGTCGCAAATTTTAATTGCGCCAGGGATTGCCTTTTCTATAGTAAATTTTGCAAAAAAATAATATTTTACTGTCGCAAATTTAAATTACGCCAGGGATTGCCTTTCCTACAGTAAATTTTTCAAAAATTAATTTTTACCGTCGCAAATTTTAATTGCGCCAGGGATTGCCTTTTCTACAGTAAATTTTACAAAAAATAATTTTTTACTGTCGCAAATTTTAATTGCGCCGGGGATTGCCTTTTCCATGGTAAATTTTCCAAAAAATAATTTTTTACTGTCGCAAATTTTAATTACGCCAGGGATTGCCTTTTCTACAGTAAATTTTTCACAAATTAATTTTATACTGTCGCAAATTTTAAATACGCCAGGGATTGCCTCTTCTATAGTAAATTATTCAAAAATAATTTTTTTCTGTCGCAAATTTTAATTGCGCCAGGGATTGCCTTTTCTATAGTAAATTTTTCAAAAATTAATTTTTTACTGTCGCAAATTTTAATTACGCCAGGGATTGCCTTTTCTACAGTAAATTTTTCAAAAACTAATTTTTACTGTCGCAAATTTTAATTGCGCCAGGGATTGCCTTTTCTACAGTAAATTTTACAAAAAATAATTTTTTACTGTCGTAAATTTTAATTGCACCAGGGATTGCTTTTTCTCTGGTAAATTTTTCAAAAAATAATTTTTTACTGTCGCAAATTTTAAATCCGCCAGGGATTGCCTTTTCTATAGTAAATTTTTCAAAAATTAATTTTTTACTGTCGCAAATTTTAAATACGCCAGGGATTGCCTTTTATATAGTAAATTTTTCAAAAACTAATTTTTTACTGTCGCAAATTTTAATTACGCCAGGGATTTCCTTTTCTATAGTAAATTTTTCAAAAATTAATTTTTTACCGTCGAAAATTTTAATTACGCCAGGGATTGCCTTTTCTATAGTAAATTTTTCAAAAATTAATTTTTTACTGTCGCAAATTTTAATTGCGCCAGAGATTGCCTTTTCTATAGTAAATTTTTCAAAAAATAATTTTTTACTGTCGCAAATTTTAAATCCGCCAGGGATTGCCTTTTCTATAGTAAATTTTTCAAAAAATAATTTTTTACTGTCGCAAATTTTAAATACGCCAGGGATTGCCTTTTATATAGTAAATTTTTCAAAAATTAATTTTTTACTCTCACAAATTTTAAATCCGCCAGGGATTGCCTTTTCTATAGTAAATTTTTCACAAATTAATTTTCTATTGTAGCAAATTTTAATTGCGCCTTTTCTACAGTAAATTTTTCAAAAAATAATTTTTTACTGTCGCAAATTTTAAATACGCCAGGGATTGCCTTTTCTATAGTAAATTATTCAAAAAATAATTTTTTACTGTCGCAAATTTTAATTGCGCCAAGGATTGCTTTTTCTATAGTATATTTTCAAAAAATAATTTTTTACTGTCGCAAATTTTAATTGCTCCAGGGATTGCCTTTTCTATAGTAAATTATTCAAAAAATAATTTTTTACTGTCGCAAATTTTAATTGCGCCATGGATTGCCTTTTCTATAGTAAATTTTTAAAAAAATAAATTTTTACTGTCGCAAATTTTAAATCCGCCAGGGATTGCCTTTTCTATAGTAAATTTTTCAAAAATTAATTTTTACTGTCGCAAATTTTAAATACGCCAGGGATTGCCTTTTCTATAGTAAATTTTTCAAAAAATTATTTTTTACTGTCGCAAATTTTAATTACGCCAGGGATTGCCTTTTCTATAGTAAATTTTTCAAAATTTAATTTTATACTGTCGCAAATTTTAATTGCGCCAGGGATTGCCTTTTCTAGAGTAAATTTTTCAAAAAATAATTTTTTACTGTCGCAAATTTTAATTGCGCCAGGGATTGCCTTTTCTATAGTAAATTTTGCAAAAAAATAATATTTTACTGTCGCAAATTGTAATTGCGCCAGGGATTACATTTTCTATATTAAATTTTTCAAAAATTAATTTTTTACTGTCGCAAATTTTAATTGCGGCAGGGATTGAATTTTCTACAGTAAATTTGTCACAAATTAATTTTTTACTGGCGCAAATTTTAAATACGCCAGGGATTGCCTTTTCTATAGTAAATTTTTCAAAAAATAATTTTTTACTGTCGCAAATTTTAATTGCGCCAGGGATTGCCTTTTCTATAGTAAATTGTTCAAAAAATAATTTTTTACTGTCGCAAATTTTAATTGCGCCAGGGATTGCCATTTCTATAGTAAATTTTTCAAAAAATAATTTTTACTGTCGCAAATTTTAATTTCGCCAGGGATTACATTTTCTATAGTAAATTTTTCAAAAAATAATTTTTTACTGTCGCAAATTTTAATTGCGCCAGGGATTGCCTTTTCTATAGTAAATTGTTCAAAAAATAATTTTTTACTGTCGCAAATTTTAATTGCGCCAGGGATTGCCTTTTCTATAGTAAATTATTCAAAAAATAATTTTTTACTGTCGCAAATTTTAATTGCGCCAGGGATTGCCTTTTCTATAGTAAATTTTTAAAAAATAAATTTTTACTGTCGCAAATTTTAAATACGCCAGGGATTGCCTTTTCTATAGTAAATTTTTCAAAAATTAATTTTTTACTGTTGCAAATTTTAAATACGCCAGGGATTGCCTTTTCTATAGTAAATTTTTCAAAAAATAATTTTTTACTGTCGCAAATTTTAATTACGCCAGGGATTGCCTTTTCTATAGTAAATTTTTCAAAATTTATTTTTATACTGTCGGAAATTTTAATTGCGCCAGGGATTACCTTTTCTACAGTAAATTTTTCAAAAAAGAATTTTTTACTGTCGCAAATTTTAATTACGCCAGGGATTGCTTTTTCTATAGTAAATTTTTCAAAAATTAATTTTTTACTGTCGCAAATTTTAATTGCATCAGGGATTGCCTTTTCTACAGTAAATTTTTCAAAAAATAATTTTTTACTGTCGCAAATTTTAATTACGCCAGGGATTGCCTTTTCTATAGTAAATTTTTCAAAAATTAATTTTTTACTGTCGAAAATTTTAATTACGCCAGGGATTACCTTTTCTATAGTAAATTTTGCAAAAAATAATTTTTTTACTGTCGCAAATTTTAAATACGCCCGGGATTGCCTTTTCTATAGTAAATTTTTCAAAAATTAATTTTTTACTGTCGCAAATTTTAATTACGCCAGGGATTGCCTTTTCTATAGTAAATTTTGCAAAAATAATTTTTTACTGTCGCAAATTTTAAATACGCCAGGGGTTGCCTTTTCTATAGTAAATTTTTCAAAAATTAATTTTTTACTGTCGCAAATTTTAATTACGCCAGGGATTGCCTTTTCTATAGTAAATTTTGCAAAAATAATTTTTTACTGTCGCAAATTTTAAATACGCCAGGGGTTGCCTTTTCTATAGTAAATTTTTCAAAAATTAATTTTTTACTGTCGCAAATTTTAAATAGTTTTAAATACGCCAGGGATTGCCTTTTCTACAGTAAATTTTTCAAAAAATAATTTTTTACTGTCGCAAATTTTAATTGCGCCAGGGATTGCCTTTTCTATAGTAAATTATTCAAAAAATAATTTTTTACTGTCGCAAATTTTAATTGCGCCAGGGATTGCCTTTTTTATAGTAAAGTATTCAAAAAATAATCTTTTACTGTCGCAAATTTTAATTGCGCCAGAGATTGCCTTTTCTATAGTAAATTTTTCAAAAATTAATTTTTTACTGTCGCAAATTTTAATTACGCCAGGGATTGCCTTTTCTACAGTAAATTTTACAAAAAATAATTTTTTACTGTCGCAAATTTTAACTGCGTCAAGGATTGCCTTTTCTATAGTAAATTTTTCACAAAGTTATTTTATACTATCGCAAATTTTAAATACGCCAGGGATTGCCTCTTCTATAGTAAATTATTCAAAAAATAATTTTTTTTGTCGCAAATTTTAATTGCGCCAGGGATTGCCTTTTCTATAGTAAATTTTCAAAAATTAATTTTTTACTGTCGCAAATTTTAATTACGCCAGGGATTGCCTTTTCTACAGTAAATTTTTCAAAAAATAATTTTTTACTGTCGCAAATTTTAATTGCGCCAGGGATTGCCTTTTCTATAGTAAATTTTTCAAAAATTAATTTTTTACTGTCGCAAATTTTAATTACGCCAGGGATTGCCTTTTCTATAGTAAATTATTCAAAAAATAATTGTTTACTGTCGCAAATTTTAATTGCGCCAGGGATTGCCTTTTCTATAGTAAATTTTACAAAAAATAATTTTTTAATGTCGCAAATTTTAATTGCGCCAGGGATTGCCTTTTCTATAGTAAATTTTTCACAAATTAATTTTATACTGTCGCAAATTTTAAATACGCCAGGTATTGCCTCTTCTAAAGTAAATTATTCAAAAAATAATTTTTTACTGTCGCAAATTTTAATTGCGCCAGGGATTGCCTTTTCTATAGTAAATTTTTCAAAAATTAATTTTTTACTGTCGCAAATTTTAATTACGCCAGGGATTGCCTTTTCTACAGTAAATTTTTCAAAAATTAATTTTTTTCTGTCGCAAATTTTAATTGCGCCAGTAATTGCCTCTTCCATAGTAAATTATTCAAAAAATAATTTTTTACTGTCGAAAATTTTAATTGCGCCAGGGATTGCCTATTCTATAGTAAATTTTTCAAAAATTAATTTTTTACTGTCGCAAATTTAAATTACGCCAGGGATTGCCTTTTCTATAGTAAATTTTTCAAAATTTAATTTTATACTGTCGCAAATTTTAATTGCGCCAGGGATTGCCTTTCCTACAGTAAATTTTTCAAAAATTAATTTTTACCGTCGCAAATTTTAATTGCGCCAGGGATTGCCTTTTCTACAGTAAATTTTACAAAAAATAATTTTTTACTGTCGCAAATTTTAATTACGCCAGGGTTTGCCTTTTCTATAGTAAATTTTTCAAAAAATAATTTTTTACTGTCGCAAATTTTAATTACGCCAGGGTTTGCCTTTTCTATAGTAAATTTTTCAAAATTTAATTTTATACTGTCGCAAATTTTAATTGCGCCAGGGATTGCCTTTTCTACAGTAAATTTTTCAAAAAATAATTTTTTACTGTCGCAAATTTTAATTGCGCCAGGGATTGCCTTTTCTATAGTAAATTTTGCAAAAAAATAATATTTTACTGTCGCAAATTTAAATTACGCCAGGGATTGCCTTTCCTACAGTAAATTTTTCAAAAATTAATTTTTACTGTCGCAAATTTTAAATACGCCAGGGATTGCCTTTTCTATAGTAAATTTTTCAAAAAATAATTTTTTACTGTCGCAAATTTTAATTACGCCAGGGTTTGCCTTTTCTATAGTAAATTTTTCAAAATTTATTTTTATATTGTCGGAAATTTTAATTGCGCCAGGGATTACCTTTTCTACAGTAAATTTTTCAAAAAAGAATTTTTTACTGTCGCAAATTTTAATTACGCCAGGGATTGCTTTTTCTATAGTAAATTTTTCAAAAATTAATTTTTTACTGTCGCAAATTTTAAATAGTTTTAAATACGCCAGGGATTGCCTTTTCTACAGTAAATTTTTCAAAAAATAATTTTTTACTGTCGCAAATTTTAATTGCGCCAGGGATTGCCTTTTCTATAGTAAATTATTCAAAAAATAATTTTTTACTGTCGCAAATTTTAATTGCGCCAGGGATTGCCTTTTTTATAGTAAAGTATTCAAAAAATAATCTTTTACTGTCGCAAATTTTAATTGCGCCAGAGATTGCCTTTTCTATAGTAAATTTTTCAAAAATTAATTTTTTACTGTCGCAAATTTTAATTACGCCAGGGATTGCCTTTTCTACAGTAAATTTTACAAAAAATAATTTTTTACTGTCGCAAATTTTAACTGCGTCAAGGATTGCCTTTTCTATAGTAAATTTTTCACAAAGTTATTTTATACTATCGCAAATTTTAAATACGCCAGGGATTGCCTCTTCTATAGTAAATTATTCAAAAAATAATTTTTTTTGTCGCAAATTTTAATTGCGCCAGGGATTGCCTTTTCTATAGTAAATTTTCAAAAATTAATTTTTTACTGTCGCAAATTTTAATTACGCCAGGGATTGCCTTTTCTACAGTAAATTTTTCAAAAATTAATTTTTTACTGTCGCAAATTTTAATTGCGCCAGGGATTGCCTTTTCTATAGTAAATTTTACAAAAAATAATTTTTTAATGTCGCAAATTTTAATTGCGCCAGGGATTGCCTTTTCTATAGTAAATTTTTCACAAATTAATTTTATACTGTCGCAAATTTTAAATACGCCAGGTATTGCCTCTTCTAAAGTAAATTATTCAAAAAATAATTTTTTACTGTCGCAAATTTTAATTGCGCCAGGGATTGCCTTTTCTATAGTAAATTTTTCAAAAATTAATTTTTTACTGTCGCAAATTTTAATTACGCCAGGGATTGCCTTTTCTACAGTAAATTTTTCAAAAATTAATTTTTTTCTGTCGCAAATTTTAATTGCGCCAGTAATTGCCTCTTCCATAGTAAATTATTCAAAAAATAATTTTTTACTGTCGAAAATTTTAATTGCGCCAGGGATTGCCTATTCTATAGTAAATTTTTCAAAAATTAATTTTTTACTGTCGCAAATTTAAATTACGCCAGGATTGCCTTTTCTATAGTAAATTTTTCAAAATTTAATTTTATACTGTCGCAAATTTTAATTGCGCCAGGGATTGCCTTTCCTACAGTAAATTTTTCAAAAATTAATTTTTACCGTCGCAAATTTTAATTGCGCCAGGGATTGCCTTTTCTACAGTAAATTTTACAAAAAATAATTTTTTACTGTCGCAAATTTTAATTACGCCAGGGTTTGCCTTTTCTATAGTAAATTTTTCAAAAAATAATTTTTTACTGTCGCAAATTTTAATTACGCCAGGGTTTGCCTTTTCTATAGTAAATTTTTCAAAATTTAATTTTATACTGTCGCAAATTTTAATTGCGCCAGGGATTGCCTTTTCTACAGTAAATTTTTCAAAAAATAATTTTTTACTGTCGCAAATTTTAATTGCGCCAGGGATTGCCTTTTCTATAGTAAATTTTGCAAAAAAATAATATTTTACTGTCGCAAATTTAAATTACGCCAGGGATTGCCTTTCCTACAGTAAATTTTTCAAAAATTAATTTTTACTGTCGCAAATTTTAAATACGCCAGGGATTGCCTTTTCTATAGTAAATTTTTCAAAAAATAATTTTTTACTGTCGCAAATTTTAATTACGCCAGGGTTTGCCTTTTCTATAGTAAATTTTTCAAAATTTAATTTTATACTGTCGCAAATTTTAATTGCGCCAGGGATTGCCTTTCCTACAGTAAATTTTTCAAAAATTAATTTTTACCGTCGCAAATTTTAATTGCGCCAGGGATTGCCTTTTCTACAGTAAATTTTACAAAAAATAATTTTTTACTGTCGCAAATTTTAATTGCGCCGGGGATTGCCTTTTCCATGGTAAATTTTCCAAAAAATAATTTTTTACTGTCGCAAATTTTAATTACGCCAGGGATTGCCTTTTCTACAGTAAATTTTTCACAAATTAATTTTTTACTGTCGCAAATTTTAAATACTTTTAAATACGCCAGGGATTGCCTTTTCTACAGTAAATTATTCAAAAAATAATTTTTTACTGTCGCAAATTTTAATTGCGCCAGGAATTGCCTTTTCTATAGTAAATTTTTAAAAAATAAATTTTTACTGTCGCAAATTTTAAATACGCCAGGGATTGCCTTTTCTATAGTAAATTTTTCAAAAATTAATTTTTTACTGTTGCAAATTTTAAATACGCCAGGTATTGCCTTTTCTATAGTAAATTTTTCAAAAAATAATTTTTTACTGTCGCAAATTTTAATTACGCCAGGGATTGCCTTTTCTATAGTAAATTTTTCAAAATTTATTTTTATACTGTCGGAAATTTTAATTGCGCCAGGCATTACCTTTTCTACAGTAAATTTTTCAAAAAAGAATTTTTTACTGTCGCAAATTTTAATTACGCCAGGGATTGCTTTTTCTATAGTAAATTTTTCAAAAATTAATTTTTTACTGTCGCAAATTTTAATTGCGCCAGGGATTGCCTTTTCTATAGTAAATTATTCAAAAAATAATTTTTTACTGTCGCAAATTTTAATTGCGCCAGGGATTGCCTTTTCTATAGTAAATTTTTAAAAAATAAATTTTTACTATCGCAAATTTTAAATACGCCAGGGATTGCCTTTTCAATAGTAAATTTTTCAAAAAGTAATTTTTTACTGTTGCAAATTTTAAATACGCCAGGGATTGCCTTTTCTATAGTAAATTTTTCAAAAAATAATTTTTTACTGTCGCAAATTTTAATTACGCCAGGGATTGCCTTTTCTATAGTAAATTTTTCAAATTTAATTTTATACTGTCGGAAATTTTAATTGCGCCAGGGATTACCTTTTCTACAGTAAATTTTTCAAAAAATAATTTTTTACTGTCGCAAATTTTAATTACGCCAGGGATTGCTTTTTCTATAGTAAATTTTTCAAAAATTAATTTTTTACTGTCGCAAATTTTAATTGCATCAGGGATTGCCTTTTCTACAGTAAATTTTTCAAAAAATAATTTTTTACTGTCGCAAATTTTAATTACGCCAGGGATTGCCTTTTCTATAGTAAATTTTTCAAAAATTAATTTTTTACTGTCGAAAATTTTAATTACGCCAGGGATTACCTTTTCTATAGTAAATTTTGCAAAAAATAATTTTTTTACTGTCGCAAATTTTAAATACGCCCGGGATTGCCTTTTCTATAGTAAATTTTTCAAAAATTAATTTTTTACTGTCGCAAATTTTAATTACGCCAGGGATTGCCTTTTCTATAGTAAATTTTACAAAAAATAATTTTTTACTGTCGCAAATTTTAAATACGCCAGGGATTGCCTTTTCTATAGTAAATTTTTCAAAAATTAATTTTTTACTGTCGCAAATTTTAAATACTTTTAAATACGCCAGGGATTGCCTTTTCTACAGTAAATTATTCAAAAAATAATTTTTTACTGTCGCAAATTTTAATTGCGCCAGGAATTGCCTTTTCTATAGTAAATTTTTAAAAAATAAATTTTACTGTCGCAAATTTTAAATACGCCAGGGATTGCCTTTTCTATAGTAAATTTTTCAAAAATTAATTTTTTACTGTTGCAAATTTTAAATACGCCAGGTATTGCCTTTTCTATAGTAAATTTTTCAAAATTTAATTTTATACTGTCGGAAATTTTAATTGCGCCAGGGATTACCTTTTCTACAGTAAATTTTGCAAAAAATAATTTTTTTACTGTCGCAAATTTAAATTACGCCAGGGATTGCCTTTCCTACAGTAAATTTTTCAAAAATTAATTTTTTACTGTCGCAAATTTTAATTACGCCAGGGATTGCCTTTTCTATAGTAAATTTTACAAAAAATAATTTTTTACTGTCGCAAATTTTAATTACGCCAGGGATTGCCTTTTCTATAGTAAATTTTTCAAAATTTAATTTTATACTGTCGGAAATTTTAATTGCGCCAGGGATTACCTTTTCTACAGTAAATTTTTCAAAAAATAATTTTTTACTGTCGCAAATTTTAATTACGCCAGGGATTGCTTTTTCTATAGTAAATTTTTCAAAAATTAATTTTTTACTGTCGCAAATTTTAATTGCATCAGGGATTGCCTTTTCTACAGTAAATTTTTCAAAAAATAATTTTTTACTGTCGCAAATTTTAATTACGCCAGGGATTGCCTTTTCTATAGTAAATTTTTCAAAAATTAATTTTTTACTGTCGCAAATTTTAATTACGCCAGGGATTGCCTTTTCTATAGTAAATTTTTCAAAATTTAATTTTATACTGTCGGAAATTTTAATTGCGCCAGGGATTACCTTTTCTACAGTAAATTTTTCAAAAAATAATTTTTTACTGTCGCAAATTTTAATTACGCCAGGGATTGCTTTTTCTATAGTAAATTTTTCAAAAATTAATTTTTTACTGTCGCAAATTTTAATTGCATCAGGGATTGCCTTTTCTACAGTAAATTTTTCAAAAAATAATTTTTTACTGTCGCAAATTTTAATTACGCCAGGGATTGCCTTTTCTATAGTAAATTTTTCAAAAATTAATTTTTTACTGTCGAAAATTTTAATTACGCCAGGGATTACCTTTTCTATAGTAAATTTTGCAAAAAATAATTTTTTTACTGTCGCAAATTTTAAATACGCCCGGGATTGCCTTTTCTATAGTAAATTTTTCAAAAATTAATTTTTTACTGTCGCAAATTTTAATTACGCCAGGGATTGCCTTTTCTATAGTAAATTTTACAAAAAATAATTTTTTACTGTCGCAAATTTTAATTACGCCAGGGATTGCCTTTTCTATAGTAAATTTTTCAAAATTTAATTTTATACTGTCGGAAATTTTAATTGCGCCAGGGATTACCTTTTCTACAGTAAATTTTTCAAAAAATAATTTTTTACTGTCGCAAATTTTAATTACGCCAGGGATTGCTTTTTCTATAGTAAATTTTTCAAAAATTAATTTTTTACTGTCGCAAATTTTAATTGCATCAGGGATTGCCTTTTCTACAGTAAATTTTTCAAAAAATAATTTTTTACTGTCGCAAATTTTAATTACGCCAGGGATTGCCTTTTCTATAGTAAATTTTTCAAAAATTAATTTTTTACTGTCGAAAATTTTAATTACGCCAGGGATTACCTTTTCTATAGTAAATTTTGCAAAAAATAATTTTTTTACTGTCGCAAATTTAAATTACGCCAGGGATTGCCTTTCCTACAGTAAATTTTTCAAAATTAATTTTTACTGTCGCAAATTTTAAATACGCCAGGGATTGCCTTTTCTATAGTAAATTTTTCAAAAAATAATTTTTTACTGTCGCAAATTTTAATTACGCCAGGGTTTGCCTTTTCTATAGTAAATTTTTCAAAATTTAATTTTATACTGTCGCAAATTTTAATTGCGCCAGGGATTGCCTTTCCTACAGTAAATTTTTCAAAAATTAATTTTTACCGTCGCAAATTTTAATTGCGCCAGGGATTGCCTTTTCTACAGTAAATTTTACAAAAAATAATTTTTTACTGTCGCAAATTTTAATTGCGCCGGGGATTGCCTTTTCCATGGTAAATTTTCCAAAAAATAATTTTTTACTGTCGCAAATTTTAATTACGCCAGGATTGCCTTTTCTACAGTAAATTTTTCACAAATTAATTTTTTACTGTCGCAAATTTTAAATACTTTTAAATACGCCAGGGATTGCCTTTTCTACAGTAAATTATTCAAAAAATAATTTTTTACTGTCGCAAATTTTAATTGCGCCAGGAATTGCCTTTTCTATAGTAAATTTTTAAAAAATAAATTTTTACTGTCGCAAATTTTAAATACGCCAGGGATTGCCTTTTCTATAGTAAATTTTTCAAAAATTAATTTTTTACTGTTGCAAATTTTAAATACGCCAGGTATTGCCTTTTCTATAGTAAATTTTTCAAAAATAATTTTTTACTGTCGCAAATTTTAATTACGCCAGGGATTGCCTTTTCTATAGTAAATTTTTCAAAATTTATTTTTATACTGTCGGAAATTTTAATTGCGCCAGGCATTACCTTTTCTACAGTAAATTTTTCAAAAAAGAATTTTTTACTGTCGCAAATTTTAATTACGCCAGGGATTGCTTTTTCTATAGTAAATTTTTCAAAAATTAATTTTTTACTGTCGCAAATTTTAATTGCGCCAGGGATTGCCTTTTCTATAGTAAATTATTCAAAAAATAATTTTTTACTGTCGCAAATTTTAATTGCGCCAGGGATTGCCTTTTCTATAGTAAATTTTTAAAAAATAAATTTTTACTATCGCAAATTTTAAATACGCCAGGGATTGCCTTTTCAATAGTAAATTTTTCAAAAATTAATTTTTTACTGTTGCAAATTTTAAATACGCCAGGGATTGCCTTTTCTATAGTAAATTTTTCAAAAAATAATTTTTTACTGTCGCAAATTTTAATTACGCCAGGGATTGCCTTTTCTATAGTAAATTTTTCAAAATTTAATTTTATACTGTCGGAAATTTTAATTGCGCCAGGGATTACCTTTTCTACAGTAAATTTTTCAAAAAATAATTTTTTACT